>VYZV01027793.1:44615-77833 GCA_013401275.1 Pandion haliaetus | reverse complement strand
CCCCCCCCAAGTTATTTTAAAAGCAAAGGGGAGTTCTTTGTCTTATCTCTAGTTACTAAAGGTCATGAAATTTAATCCAATACTTGAAAATCCCCAGGCAAGAAGTCATTGTGCACTAGGCATGGAACAAGAGAGGTCAGGGCACATCGCCTTATGGCACAGTAAGTATAGGTAAGAAATGACTGGACTAGCTTAGTATCGATGTATGCATATGCTGCAAAGAAAGGAAGATGTTTCCCAGGATGTGTAGCTATCTCTGCTGAGGGGAAGGACATACAGTTCCACCTTGGTCCTGAACCTGGCAAGAAGTATGACTAAGTATGACCCCAGTAGATGGGCAAAATGAGCCACCCAGGGATCAATGAGCATTTTCAATTCTCTGTGTCTGAGTCCTGGTACCCTCCAGCCCCTTACCCAAGTCCCAGTGGATCCCTGAGAGGAAGGTTAAAAATACCTCAAGCTACATCTGGCTAGGAGGAGGGTTGTAGCCCTCCAGGTGATTAACTGAAGCTCTGGAACATGAGATTTTGTTGTTATCTTATCTTAATGTGTAACTGCAAGTGTAATGGGAAAGCTGAGGGCAATCCTTTTCTCCCCGAGGCCCTGGAAGGATGGTGACTGTGGCAACCTATAGAGCCACAGGTCCTATGGTTTCAAATGATTTCTAAGTACTAACTGCAATCTGAATGGGAAACAAGTATCGAAGGAGGTTTGTCAGGTGTTGAAAACTGCTGCTCCATAGGAACTCAGGTTTTGGATAGTAAGAAAGGGAATGAAGTTGGCCAGGGCAGTGCTTTTCCCATTTTTAAAGATGTGGGACTCAGACCTGGCTTTCTCACAGCATTTTCAGTAAACTCCTGTCCTTCCATGCATACTTATCACAGCCACGGCCTGACCCCGTAAGGAGGCTGCATGCTTTTAGGCAGCTAACCACAGCAAACCTAACTGAGGATTCTTGCAACACGTTCATCTCAGAGCAGGCTTTCCTTTGATTTCTGATTTTTCTGCTTCATCTCTGTTGAAACTGCCTGCAAGACGCCCTCTTAACGTTTGCAACGCTCTTGCAGGCCAATCTGCCCCTGCTGCAGCGGGAGCTGCTGCACTGTGCAAGGCTAGCCAAGCAGAACCCAGCCCAGTACCTCGCCCAGCACGAACAGCTGCTTCTGGATGCCAGCACCACCTCACCTGTTGACTCCTCAGAGCTGCTTCTCGATGTGAACGAAAACGGGAAGAGGCGAACTCCAGACAGGTAAGCACCACCGCGCCTTTCACACCCCACTCGGAAATGTCCCGTGAGTCGAATGTGCTGAGCTCTGCTAGCAAGGGGGGAGCGTGTGGGTGGGTGGGTGCCTGGGGGGAACTGCGATGGTGTTCCCTGGGTGTGGGTCCTGCCTTCATTACAGCTGTGCAACGTCTGGATTACCGTTGTGTACGTGTGTATAGAATCATAGTTTGGGTTGGAAGGGACATTTAAGGGTCATCTAGTCCAACCCCCCCTGCCATAAGCAGGGACATCTTCAAGTAGATCAGGTTGCTCAGAGCCTCATCCAACCTGACCTTGAATGATTCCAGGGATGGGGCAGCTACCACCTCTCTGGGCAACCTGTTCCTGTGTTTCACCACCCTCATCATAAAAAATGTCTTCCTTGTATCTAGTCTGGATCTACCCTCTTTTAGTTTAAAACTATTGCCTCTTGTCCTATTGCAACAGGCCCTGCTTATGCATGTGTACATACACATAGATAAATATATATATACCTACATATACATGTACAGAGGTATCTCTGTGTATGTAAATATAATATATGCACACACTGATTCAGGCAGCAAGATTGCCTGAGGATACACTGTGGTCACATCCACATAGAAGTAATACTGGCCAGCCAGTACCCTACTATTTGGTGCACAGTATTTCTGTGCAGCATAAAGTGATGAGCAGCAGATCACTCGCAGCTCCGTATGCATGTCCTTTGTATTTGAGGTTTTGTTGGACTGAACAGTAAAAATGGGGAAATACAAGGCAAGCTCCAGAGTGCAGTGAGGGCTTTGACTCCTTCTGCTGTGCCATGTTTCCATATCCATATATCCAACATGCATAAGGATATTCTTCCAAACAGGAGAAATGTTCACGGAAATCTGTTTGTTGTTGAGCTGAGAAAGAGTCCACCCAGAAACAGGGCAAGTGGCTTCATGTGTGTGAAGTACAGTAGCTTTAGGGATATGGAACAGTTTTTCTTATTTGAATAAAGTTCTTTTTTTAGTGTTACAAGAAAATTACTCCTGTTGTTATTTATTTTTCACTGTCTTCCCGTGATAGTGTTAGAAATTTGGCTAGCATACACGTTTTACCTTTGGGAGGCCCAAATATTGGCTTTTTGCTAGGTTTTTTTTTGCCATGGATTTTGCAGTGTGGGAAAATTTTATAATGCTGTTCTGACAAATGCCACTACCTGCATGCCCAAAGCATGGCAAGTGTCCTAGTTATCTTTTAAATGAAAAAGGTGAAGATTTGCAAGTGAAGAAGGCTTGCAAGTTTGTACAGGTGACATTTTTGTGTAGGGACAGGCCGAGATAGCACAAAACCAAAGAGAATACAAAGTCTGAAACCTCATAGTGAAGAAAACTTCAAGCTTCTTGTAGCCAGAAGTGAACAGTAAAAATTAAAGTAATGTAGCCATTAGAAAGATGAAAATGTGTGAGTATTTGAAATTAGCTTGCTTTAGATTGTGTTTCAGGGAAATCACTGTGGACCAGCAAGAAAATAAAGATACCAGCAGAGAAGCTCTTTTCTGTGTACCCTGTTTTCACCATTTTTCCCTGACAACTAGACCAAACTAAAACACCCATCGGTGTTAACACAAACCTGCTAACTGCATCCAAGAAAGATGATTAATTTTCAGACATATTCCATGTAGTCTCTTACTCCGTACAAAGAGATAAAATTTCCAAAGCTGAAATTTAGCTCCTTGGGGCTGTTCTGCTGCATATCCTCAGTCTTTGCAGAGTAGTGTACCAAAATGTCTAGTAAAAAGACCTCTTAAAATCTTGTGCATCTTGTGAATAACTGAAATATCAGCATGCTGTATTCCAGTGTCAGTAGCAGGTGTTTTTCTACAAGTAGATAGGCACACATTAAATTACCTCATAAGCCTGTGAGGTCTTGCTTGACAGAGAATACAGAGGAGAAGAGGGATGTGCCTTCCTGACAGCCCTAGCTCACTTTCTTTTCTCTTAACAGAGACCAGTGTTACTTGCTTCTCCCATAAGGCCACAAAGGAAAAATGGGCAATAAAATATTTCCTTTGTTTTTCTTCCTTAGCATTCTGGAATAATACTCCCCCTCTTTGAGACCCAGTTTGACAGTGTTGAATTTTGGTTATTTTGTAATAAGTACCATCTCACCTATGGTACCTTCATTCCTGGTTCCGTGGGAGGGGATAGGTGGTGCAGGTGAAGACTGGTACAAGAACTTAGTAATGAAAAGACCCCATATTAGTCTTATAGCAAAAAGGATGTAGGAGTAGCCCATAAGGAGACCGGCAGATCAGAAGAATATTGGATTTTAAAGTCAGCCTTCATCTTTTAATTAAAACTGAGGCATAGACCTGGAGAGATTGAAGTCTGATTTATGGATTTTCTTCTCAGAGTTTTGTTTTAGTTAAAATACATAGGTGCTCTTGAAATTCAGAAATCTCTGCTCACGAGCAAGTGCCTTTGGCTTCACAACTGAAGTCGCTCTTAGGCTCCATCCGGCTCAGGGAGTCTTCAGTTCCTCTCCAGGTAGTGATGCAGCTTTTGAGGTGAGGGGTAGACAGTTTCACTGCCAGTGTTGTGGGTAAGACCCTGCGTTTGAATTCCCAGGGTCCAGGGAGGGGCTGTAATGGGGGCGTCCCACTGACCTGCATGCTCCGAGATGCCAAAACTATCAACCGGCAGCCTCTGTCGATCGCTGCTTGAAATTGGGCTCCTTCGTTCTCGGGAAGTGGCATTTCAGAAAAACCCATCCTTTCTTTTTTGACCCTGAGATTCTTTGCTGTTATGAAAGACCTGGAAAGACACGGCCCAGCTCACCCATTGGAATGGTGCCTTGAGCTTAAAAAATAAGTTCTTTTTGGCAGTATCAAACAACCCTGTCACTGATTAGTCACATCTTCTTCTCCGTCAACTATGATTAAAGCTATACAGAAAAAAATTAAACTCATACGGTAGTTTTGGCTGAACCAAGTTCAGTGGAGTTGTCTCATGTACTCAAGAACATTTGAGCTACAGATTTAATATAAAGAACAAGAGCCTGTTGGAAAGATTCTTAAATTTACTGAATGGGAGTTTGCATACCTTTTAATTTGGATAACGTAAGTAAATCAACCATGAAAAACTGTCCTCAGAGTCAGGGCATGCCTAGACTGAGTGAGTATTGAAAACAAATACTTGTCTGGCTTTATACTTATTACACTATTAATTATTTTAATTGTTTATAGAGGAGCAGGAGGAAACATCTGGAAATATATCTACCTTTTGTTTAGATATCTAAGTAGTTTTCAAACAAACTAATAAAAATACAGCAGAAGGTATGAGGCATCGTTTAAGAGGAGGGTTTGCTATGACTGTTGATAGAATATAGGAAAAAAAAAATGACTAAAAGGTAACATCTTTCCAGGGGAACTAAATGCAGTTGGAATAATTTTGTTCAGAGAGATGTCTCACTAAAGTAAATTGTGGTATCTTTTTCACTTCCCAAGAGATATGATATATACCTGACATTGTATATAATTTATGTTTCATATATATATATGTGTGTGTGTGTATATATGTGTGTATATGTATATCATATATATGTCTCATACACAGATGTGTGTGTAAGATACATACATGTATATATCAAAAATATATGTGCACGCATTCTTCCATATTTATATTTTTCTTTTGTGCATGGGTAACTGCATACTGTTCATTCCAATAGAGGTAAAATACAGTAATGGATTAGGCAAAGGAAGTGGAACATGTATTGCACATAACCACATCCGACTCATGATTTTTTCTTTAAGAAAATCCACATACAGTATTTTTTTCTGCTTATAATTTCAGAACCTTTTTTGCATATGCATTTTCCAGTTCTGGTTATTTATCTGCATATCCAAGTCTACTGTATGTGAGGTTTTATAGAGCAATCTGACAACAGAGCTTCGTGTTTTACTGAATGTTTTCTTGGTGCATATGGTCTGACACGGATGAGCAGCCACGGTGAGATTTTGGAGTCTATTAAACTAGCTCATTAAAAAGATCAATCTGTTTCTGTAATAACACTGGGAACCATCAGTCACTGCAAGAGAGAAAAACTGACACCTGAGGAGACAACACATTTTGGTAATTTGTTCATGACATGTCATGAACAAAGTGTTCACTATATTTTGTTTACAACTTTTGGAGTTTCCGTTCTACTGTAGTAAAGCAAAGGAATTTGGACCAACGTGAGTTTTTATTTTGGTAAATGAATGCTTAGTTATAAATAACATGATTTTAAATACGTTAACCACAAAAGACTTTATGGTAATCGGTCATCCTTTGAGCTTGCTGGGAAGGGCTTTATGGCACATGAGCATGTCATATATTGACTCTACATTTATGACAACTGCCTACAAAGTAGATATAGGATAGCAAAAAAATCTGTTGGAATAGCTCTAATTTTGAGAAGAAAACAAAAGTGGCCATGATTATTTTGTGACTTTAGAACATGCTGCTGTGCTTGCTGTATTCTCGGCACCCCTGACAAGGAATTCATGTCGAAGGTACCTGGGCACAGAGACCGACTTTGATAATTCTGTTAGGTAAATCTTCTTATTTGAAGAAGCTCCTCCACATCTCAGAAAGGTGAAGGATGCTCACAGGCCTTACAGCTATGCTCCTTGTAAGCCATGTGTAATTATGAGGAATTTTAAAAGAATTTTCTTAATATGAACTGTTAGCAAGGTAATGTTAATCTTTTCTGTGACACAGTATTATAAACAAAACAAGTATTTTATTCCAGCAAAGCGTTATCACTTGTTTGGTCATCAAGACTTTACTGATGGAAGTCCAATTTAAATTAAAGCATTTTGCACAAATAGCAGATGAACAGCTTTGATTCCTTCTTGCAAGCTGACTTCAGTGTTCTTTGAAATTGTTGTAATACCGATCAGGTGAAACTCAGTTTTCCAGCCAAGGCAGTTTTGCATGGTCAGATTTCCTACCCAGGAAATTATCCATAAATTGCAATAATTTAAAACTGAAATGATAATTACAAACAACATAGAATCTGTTAAATGGGTGTGGAATAATGACTAGTATCTATTCTGCTATCTTTAATCTGAGTAAATTATGGCTCCAAGTAAAATGACCCCTTGCATGTTTATAGCTGAAGGACCCCATCTTTATCATATTGCCAGTACGTCCAAACAACAGTGTCGATTTATGTGCACATCAAGAAAAATGTGACCAACAGGAGCAAGAAAAAGAAAAACAAGAAAATGTGTCAGTTAGGCTTCCTACGCATTCAGTGTTATTTCCTCTCTACAGCTTGTTGTTGCTTTGGAAAATCAGATGGATCAGATGAATATCAGATGAAAATTGTGGCGGTTTTGGATTTGGAACTAGTAACCACATGGGTCTGCCAATTACTGTGAAACAGGAGTGCCTCCTCAGGCACCTGGGGAAATGCTACTGTCCCAGGGGGTGAGACCTAAAAGAATGAATAGGACTGAGATCAGAAGCAGAAGAGTAGGTTTGGTTCAGGGCATCTGAATTACGTCACTCTGCAGTACTTTTATCACTATATTCAGTACATTCAGATATAGTAGATTTGCCAGTGATTCCTGTTCTGATGAGACTTTGTGGAAGTTCTTAGCTTTTTATATATTTTATATGGTCAGAAACACAAAATCAGTTTATGTGCAGTCTCATTCTGGCATTCAGCTAGGTTGTTTATTTGGTCAGTGTGGAAAATATAACAACAAATTGTAGAATTAAGGTTTTAACACCCAGAAAAGACCTGAGAGCCGTTACCCAGCATAAGAGCAAATATAGGAATTTAATTTCAGTAAATGTGTTTTCAATGGTAATTTTAATTTATATGTTAGTTAAACTCAGGGTTCTAGAAGAAAATGGATATGCTGGTGTGTTGTCCAAGCTAATGCAGTGCATTCCAGTTAAGGTAATTAAGTTCAAAGCATTCCTAAAAAAATACAGAAGTACCTGTACAGTAAGGCGCAAATACGTACATTTGTATGAAACTATATGTTTTTAACATCTAATTAGAGTGCAGAAAAGGAAAACTGGATTCCTACTTGTCACAGTTTTCTGGTTTGCTTTTCCTATACTGCGTGATCAAAAAAGTCAATGTAGTTATTTAATTATTTACAGTTTCTCATTTTTTCCCCATCTTAGTTAGAGATCCTTCTAACCATAACACTAAAGAACTTTGGCAAATTAATAGCTTGGCTTGTACATACAGGAAAGTCCATTTTTTGCTTGCATAGTATTTTTACAGTTGAAAGACCTGGACACTGAGTTTGAGTAGATATGTGCAAAGAAAACACACACCAGCAACTAAATACAAAACTTTTCTTGGAGAGCTGTCAAAAGCATCACAACCCACTGGGAGTTATTGCAAGCAGTACCATAATGCCAAAAGTAATTAAAAATATATGATGGCCCTCAGGTCTTCCTGATTAGGAGTTTTCACAGCCATTCTGCGTTTACTTTGGAACACAGTATGTACTCCACTTTAACAAAATATGTCTTTTATATGTCTGCCCAAAATTAGAACAGCTGTCCTGCTGTATTGATGAAAGGTTCTCCCCTCTTTGCCAAGGTGTAATACCTGCAGCTTCTCTGGCATTAGTGATTGTGGTGAGGTCCCTGGAAAATCCCTTTACTCCTGAAAACAGTATAACCCATCTTTTAATTTTCTGCTGGTAGTTGCAAGATCTTACTTTGGTCCTCTCTCCCAGTGGATATTGGCAAAGATTTGGTTTCATCCCTCCTCTCATTGACATTAAAGGAGAACCTATTGAGGAGCAACAATTAATACATTGAGTGTGTCTCCAGAGACTGTCCCTGGAGGTTGGTTGGTTTGTGGGACAGGGTTTGTTGAAGGGCAGTTGGTTTTAACAGCAGGCAAACAAGAAAGTTAGATCAAATTTACCTTCCTGTCAAAGTGAAAAAAAAAATTGTGTTATTACTAGGAAGATATATTATGCCATCCTTAAATCACAGAGGAGAAAGTTCTCTTTAAAAACAGCTGGCATCTATCAGCTGTTTAACAAAGGTTTTTGGAGGGAGGGATGCAACCTTAACAGTAACCTTTCTGTTCAAAGCTAATATTTGGTGGGTTTTGTTTATTCCAGTGGTAAACCCCACCCCACCCCACCCACCCCCGTACTTCAGTGAAACAAAGCTTCCCTAAAAGGAGTTGTGAACCTGTTGAAGTAACTCTGACGTTTCTTTTTTTATTTTAATGGAAAATGAGTTCAGTGTGTGTTCTAGGTTCTCAGGCAGAGGTGCAAAGTAAAGACTTCTTTGGAAATAGCTGGTTATGAATTGAATTATCGAGTGTAAGGTAAAAACCTGCCCTTCTCCCCAATACCTCTTCAAAGTTGCCTGAGCATAAACCCCTTGCCCAAGAGTAACGGAGTGGGAAATCTTGAACATTATTGAGGACTTGAGTCTAACCACATCTTCCTGCAAAATTAAGGACAGTCACAGAAGCTTTGACTGAAATAGCCCAGATGGTACAAAAATGTCTGAAGGAAGCATTTCTCATCATCTAGAGTCAGTCTTGCCCAAAGTCTCAGTATGACACCGATCTTGATAGGAGCTCGTCCTGGCCTACATATAGCCGAGCTTCAGCACACTTGACATGCACTACCTTAAGACTGTATGCTATCCTCTTGAAAAAAACACATCTCTCTAACTGCAAATTTCCCCTAATCACTGTATGCTATAACACTACTGAAAGTAGGAATTTATCGGCCTCTAGCTTCACGTATCAGTTGATTGTTTCAGTTCTGCAATTACATGTGTATCCAAGCCATCAGCTGGTGATTTCAGTGAAGGCTGCTCACTCTCCAGCCCAACTCTTTTAAGATGCTCCATCAGAAGGCTCATCCTGCTAGTATTGCTCAAGTTACAGGGATAGTTAGACAAGGTGAATGTGTCCTTTGTATATTTTGAATGAGCAGTGTTAACGAAATGTTCTGCAACGCCAAGCACTTGGAGCAAAGTGAAAGAACAAGCTTTAGTTCCTGAAGCTGCACACGTAGGTGGAGGTGCGTGTTCCTAAGCAGCTCTGCTCACTAAGTGAATTAAAGTTCCTTTGCTTTGTTTTTCAGAACCAAAGAAAATGGCTTTGACAGAGAGCCTTTGCACTCAGAGCATCCAAGCAAGCGGCCCTGCACTATTAGCCCAGGCCAGCGGTACAGTCCAAATAATGGCTTATCTTATCAGCCCAATGGTCTGCCTCATCCCACCCCACCTCCACCTCAGCATTATCGTTTGGATGATATGGCCATTGCCCACCACTACAGGGACTCATACAGACACCCCAATCACAGGGACCTCAGGGACAGAAACAGACCTATGGGTAAGGCATGTTGATTTTATGTATTGGTTTTTTTTAGGTTTCTCTTTTCCTTGTAATTATATTCTGTATTGTGAACAGGGCTTTTTTTTCTGCTTAAATATACCTGCCATTCAGGTGTAGGCTTTATAACTGTTTGTCCATCTAGCTGCTTCTAATGGCCTTATTTCAGCTTTATATTTGTAAAAGTGGATTGAATTGTGTCTTTGCTACACTCTAAAGCAAGAGAGTCAGAAGGAGGAGGAACCGGTGCTTTCACAGCTGCGTAGATGACATGGGTACTCAAGTGTCTGGTGGGCAAGGATAGGTAGAGCCTTTTATTTTTCTTCTAATGCCACATTTGTGATGATAATAACATCGATACAGCTTGATTTCAGCTTAGACTAGAGGAAAGCTATTAGTTCTTGGAGAAGTGTTTTCGTGTGTGACATCCCAAGAGTGTGGTGCAGCTTGGGGATGTCTGCAGAGGATGCGAACAGCAGAAGCACCAGCCACACCTTGTGCAACACATTTTGATTTAATGGGATGTCTGATGCTCTTGGATTTGCCTGGCTTGCTTCACATCTGCATTTAGTATTCTTCCTTGTTTTAAACAAATCTTCAATAAAAGAGGAACATTTACAAATACTTAGCATCTGTATAGAGGAGGCTAAACAGAGCAAGTGTCAGTTCCCCTTGAGTGTTGATAATAAATACTGGCTTGGTTGTATCGTGTTGTCAGCTGCTCTGATCTATGTGCTACATTTTAACCACATGTTGTTTAAACATCTGTGAAGGGATGAACCCTTAATGATGCTCTGTTGACATGGTAGTAATTACTGCATTTAGTGAAATAACATTGAGTTTATACTAATATTTTTTCAGCTCTCTGAAGTATAGCTAGTATTCGATACACTGAGTTACCAAATAATCGTCTTGCTGACTTCTTCAAGTAGTGCAAATGAAAAATTATATATTGTATTTTATATTATACATATAAATGTATATAGCCAGAAAGGGTTATGTCCATTTTTGAGAGATCATCTTGCAATCTGCAGAACTTGCAGAATTAAAGACATTAAATTGAGTAAAACAGTAGCATCTTGTTGCTGGAAAAGTGCTAAAGATAACTTAGAGCAAAGTTTTTAAGCATCCATTTATTTTTGTGGTGACATTCCTGATACTAGACCAGGTAATGTGTGACGATATATTTGTCTGATAGGCAATTTTTTCTCTCCCCTCCCCCCCTCAAGGATTCCCAACATTTTAAACATGTTTTGTTCCTTTTTGGCAGGGTTGCATGGCACACGTCAAGAAGAAATGATTGATCACAGGCTAACAGACAGAGAATGGGCAGAAGAATGGAAACACCTTGACCATGTAAGAGCTAAATGTACTATTATATATATATAATTGTCTGAAAGGAGCCTTTCTAAGATAGGAATTTAAAATTTTTCTTTTAAAACAATTCTGAATCCCAGGACAAGTTTAGAAAGTGTTGGTGATTAAATCAGAGAGCTTAATGTTCCCCATTAGGTAGCTCATACCAGGCTTTGCTGTTAAGTGCCTCCTGCAGTATCCTAATTATTCCAGGCTGCCAAAAGAGGAATGAACTTGACTCTATAAACCTTGGATCTGGGACAAATTGGATTTGTTCTTTGAATTTATTAGCTCTTACAACATTTGTAGGCATCAGTTCTGGACCAGATCTCGTGGTCTCTGTGGTGCCATGTAATACTAGTGGTGGGACTACAGTCTGTTCAGTCTTTTCCTCCTTGTCTTCGCCCTTTCCCCCCAGAAATCCATATCTGTACAGTTTAGGATCACCAGTTAAACAGGAAGGGATTGTTATTCTTAAAACAAGACTAGAATTTTTCAGTTGTATTTGAAAATATAGGGAGAGACTACTTCATTATTAAAACCCAGGCACTCAGCACATTAATGCTTGCTTTTTTTTTTTTTCTGTCAGTTTATGAATAAAATGTTCTTTTTTGTTTCACTTCTCCATCCACCACTGTGAATAGCTGTTAAACTGTATAATGGACATGGTGGAAAAAACTAGGCGATCTCTCACTGTACTACGGCGATGTCAAGAAGCAGACCGTGAGGAGCTTAATTACTGGATACGGCGGTACAGTGATGCAGAAGATTTAAAAAAAGGCGGTAACAGCAGCAGTAGTCATTCCAGACAGCAGAGTCCAGTGAATCCAGATCCAGTTACATTAGGTACAGTATCCTCATTAAAAATTGTTTACCAGTCCTCTTTCAGCTCAGCCAAATGCTAGATGAAGTTCATATTTGCTCTTCTGATTCTTCTTCCATGATAGTGATGAAATATTCCTCTCTGCTGACTACTGAATTAACTATAACTCTTATGCCCTAATAGTCATGTTGACATGTGGAATGATTTGGGGTTTTGGGTGATGCTTGGTAATTTGCTTTCCATTCAGCAATGTCTGAGAGTGGTGGGACGGGAGGACAGACTGTCATGTAGGGATGGCAGAGCAGTGAGATATGCACTGACTCTCTGTCCCTTCCATCTCCCTCCCTTGCCTACTTGATTAAGGAAATTTGTAGGTGCTTCTGGATTGTTAGCACTGTGAAAACAAGGGCTTTCACCTTCTCAAATCCAATGACTTACCTTGTAATTTTCTTTCTAAGGAAATGAAGGGAGATACAGAGATAGGGGCACTACTTAGCTGTACTTGGTTTCCGTATAGGAAAGAAGCAACATCTGGGATGCCCACAGCCATGCACATGTGATCCTGCTAGGTCTGTGTCCACCGCTGCAGCTCGTGCAGGTGTGTCTGAGCTAGTTTGAAAACTGCTTGCTGTGTAGTTACACAAAGCCACTCGGAGCTCAGCTCAAGCTGCAAAGCCCACTTAGAAGGAGCAGACCAAGCAGGTGGACTTCCACGTCCTGCAGACCTTCACAGTCACACTCGCACGATACCTCACACAACCACTCCAAGATGACTCTGCTATATAAAAACAAGCTTTTATTTTGTAGACTTTCTGTAATTTATTCATGTTGGCCTGCTTCTACCCCATCCCCTCACTTTTATGGCAGGTGTGGTAAAGAAACAGATCTTGGTGATGCCTTTTTATTGTTCTCAAGTCTTTTGAAGAGAACAGCAAACTATGATTGTTTGTCTAATATTTATATTTAAAAAAATAAATTGTCCATATCAAATGCCATCTACTCAAAATCATCATAAACTGTGGTCCCTAGTAGAATTGCGTGTGTGTGTTACTTTGCAACTATATTTCATTTAAAGCTGTGTTTTCCTTTTGCCCTTAAGAATAACTTATTAAATCTAAAACTTCTTTAATTGCAAACAGAAAAACAGAAACACAAATCTGATGCCCTCTCCATCTTCCTCTTGGTAGATCTCTAGAGTTATCACTGTAATATTTAGTGTCCCTTGATAAGAAACAAACCTCTTTTGTGTGTGTGTCATGATCTGAGCCAATAGCTCTATAAATTAGCTTCAGTCAGTGAAAGGAAGGGGTATGGAAATGCTGTTCCCAACTTCACTAATAAGTCTAGTCCCTAGAGGAGCCCTTCTCAGAAAGAAGCATTCATTCAGGTAATGGCTTGTACAAATAGTGTTAAGTGTAATGTAAAGAAAGACTTATAAATATGGCGTATGAAATATTGATCACATCTGCAGCTTCAGGAAGAATACTTATGAGGAAGCCCCTAGATCAAAGGCAGTGGCACCCTTCCCTAGTAAAGTTATGATGCAAAAAGAGCCAGGCCATGGTGCTTGTAAGTATAGTTAGTAGGTAAAAAAAAAAAAGAAAGAAAACTGAGTTTTTGTAATTTCCCCAAAGAAACGAACTCAAGACATTCATCAAAACTTTATAGATAATAGTCCAATCCAAGAAAAATAGTTATAACAACAACAGCAACAAAAGATTAAATGAAGATCAAACATACAATTAGATCCCTATATTATCACTTTGTTTGTGTATTTGTCAAGATGAATTCTTGGAAACAGCAAAGTCTGTTTGCTTAACAAGACACTTAGGCATTATACGGCACAGCCTTTGACATTAGACACACAAGTCACCTCTGCAGTACTATGGGTACAACTGAACTGGTTGGAGTGAGTCCATTTCAATTTTAACATGTCCATTTTGGTTATTTGGCTTTAAAAACTACTTCCAAGACTCATGGACACGAAACTTGGATTGCTTCAGTGATGTAGTGTCCATGTCAATCTTAAATACTGATCAGAAGTGCTTTTATGTCTGACACGTAAGGCAGAAAATATTTACTTCAGAGTCTATAGAAAGGTAATCCTTATATTTCCTCAAATCTTGTAGTAATCTAGTTAACAAAACAAAAACTCCTAACATTCAAGGTGTAATAAAATTGAAGCAGTCTGTGAGCCTTGAGAAGCTGTTTTGTTTAGGGCTTTTTATTTTAGGTTTGAAGTGAGGAGGAAGGGGTTGAAAAAATCCTCTAATATTTTAATTAAAGTGCCACAACATGTAAATATTGTTTTTTGCTGCAGGGATCCTAAATGTCAGTGATTCCGCTTTGTACTTTTTTTTTTTTTTTAAACAAGGTAATCCACCCTTTATATCCATCTTGTCATCTCCACTAGCAAGAGGAAAAAAAAGGGGCCATATGGCTACACTGTCTGTGCCTTTGTTTCTTTTTCTTTATGATTAAAATATTAACAGTAAAATGGTACGTCCTTACTATAAACATTATGCCATGGTCTTCATAGATAGCTCTCGCTGAAAAACGCTGAGCTGAAATTTAGCATAGATAGTTTGTGTCCAAAACAAACTGAAGAAAATTCTGGTTGTCATTTTGAACCGGTAGACCTTTTTTTCTGCCAAAGATTTTTGTGCATCTTTTAATTTGACCTCCCTGTAAATCATGTTGAGCTTGATAGTTTGCAGTATCTGATCGATATTTTTCTGTTGATATTTTTAATTAAAAAATCAAATTAAATACTTGAGCATTCATTTTAATGCAATGTAATCCAATACACGCATTAGCCAGCTACAACTTGTTACAAGCTCTCATTATTCTCTGAGAGTGTGTTGAAGGTAAGATGGGTCCATTCTTTTCAGTCTGAATAATACATGTTTATGAAAGTCTAAAAATGACTCAGGCTTTATATATATTCACTTGATGAACTGTGATGGTCTATGAAGTGAATAATACATCATCTGACTCCTCCATTTCTGCTGAAGAATTCCAGTACTACATACTGCAGCAGGACTGCAACTTTCATCCTAATAGTGAATAATTACACATATCAGACATTGTATACTGAAATACACACAGTCAGATAAATTAAAGATGAGGGTTCTTCAGCATCGTGGGTTATAAACAAGATCTATAACCTTATTGAGTGCAGCTGTGGCTCTAGATAAGTGGTGTAGGCACACATCAGGTCTGCGGCGATGTTGATATTTTGTGTCTGTTGAATTTATCTGAATGGAAATCTTACAAAATAGAGTTTGAAATCTCCCAACTGAAGAGTGCCAATACCTGCAGGATTTGCCCCAGGAAACCAGGATTCTCAGAAGTGTATGAATTTGTCAAAAACACATAGGTTAGCCATTTCTTAATACATTTTTAAATGTTAACCCCTTCAGTGCTAGTTTATATTTTATCAAAGGTTGTTCACCCTCATACTTTCAGTGCTAGCCAGGGCATTCCTTCCAGTACATGTCTATTCATGCTGTGATTATAAAATCTTTCCTTTGCCATTTGCAGATAATCAGCATTGCTGTGATGTGCATGATATTCTCAACATGAGCTAACAGGAACGCTGTGAATACCACAGTAACATTTATAACTTGTAATTCTGGAAAGTAAAGCCTCTGTAATACTGGTCCCTGATGATATTAAGTATTGCTCTTAATCCAGTCATTGCACGGGAGGTTTGGGCTGGATTGTGACATACTGAATTGCATCCTGTTAGATAGGGCTACAGCTGCAGAAACATTGCCCGTTTGTATTCTCAGTATTCGGTTCTGACTTGGTCTTGGCTGAGGATGATTCAGTAATACAGTACCTGTGCGGTTTTACTTTTCTTATTCTTTTTAAATGAGAACACAACTATATTTTTAATGCAATTTCGCATGTGTTCAAGGAGTGCTGTAATAGCCACAAAAATGTATTAGAGGGCAGAGAAGGGCAAAGATACACTTAAAGATACTTGAAACTCCCCCCCCCCCAACAAGGTTAGCAAGGTAGTCTCATTCAGTATTACACTTCTTCAGATTTGAATCTATATATTTCATTAGTTGGAGTGGCACACTTTGAGCTTGACTCTTACAAAAAAGGCAGTGAATGTATTTGATATTTGTTGCTCTGAGAAGTTTTTTGTTTGTTGTCTGTGTCCCACCAATGATGTTACATTTATTATAGGGTAGAATGAAGCAAAACTTGCATATGACATATGAAAAGCATATAAATACATACAAAAGCAATTATATTTCATATATGAAATAATCTCTAGTTCAGGGCTGGTTATATGCAGCTTTTATTATTTTTGAGCCCTAATGTTCACTATGGCATATAGGATATTGTTGTCAATGCCAGTATTTTCATAAATACAAAAAATTCTAGAAGATCCTCAAAAGATCAGCTGTTCATCTCTGTTTCTTAATAGTTTGTTGTTATTGGCTTGGATGTAACTGTCCAGTGATACTCCATTTTTTTATATTGTCAAACCATCTTCTGTTCTTTCTTTCCAAATATGGATTAGGCTTTTTGACAGTTTGGAACACATCTTTTCCTTTTAAGTCTTTCTATTCTGTTTTCTTGGGTTTGGTCCTTATTATCATGTGAGAGTTCATGTCCTTTATTTGGTCCTAGCTTTTCGTCTCATTTTCACTTCCCAGACCCGTATCTATTTCTGCTCTTACAACTCTCCACGTCTCTCTCTTGAGTAATTTCAGCACCTTATCTTTTTATCTTAATACCACCAAAAATAATCAGTCTACAAGATATTTCTAGTCATTAAACTGCAGAAACCTGGTTGATGAATTAAGTGTCAATGATTCTTATGTTTGAATGCATTCTTGAAATAAATACACCAAGGCCCATACGTAGCCCAGCACCATATTGTGACAATAGGATTTTTTTTTGGTGAATGTTTTCTTTCTTAGTAAAAAAGAATATCCAGGATAGACTAAAAATAGTACTTTGTCTATATATTTTACAAAATAACACATTATGTTGTTCCCTGCTGTTCAATAGAATGTGAGGGCTGAAACCGAGACCAATTTTTGTGTCTTTTCCTCACATGTATTGTTATGTCCCAGTCCAACAACTTTCTTGCCGAAAAGTTTATTTCACTTTAAAATAGCATATTCCCCAAATATTTTTTATTTCAAAATCTATTTTATTTTTACTTCATTTAAACTCTTCACAGAAAAATACTGATTACTTTCATGTATATACGCTTTTTATTTTCCTTGTTGGGCTTTTTCATCTGGTTCAGTAGGAACCGGACTGATATCAACAAGTGCTTTCAAACCATGCCTTGCCATGAATTTCAAGTAAATTCACTAATGTACATCCCATTGTTCTGCATAATAACATTGTTGCATTTTCACCATTAACAAACCTTTGTATTATGTCTGACATGTAAAGCCTTTTCTGTTATCCTTTTCTGTATGAGCTGTCTTGTCACTTCAGGTTATTCCTAATTTTGTCTGATTTCATTAAGTTTTCTTCCAGGCAGAATTTACTTTGATTTCTAGGTGCTGCAGTCAGTCAGTTAATACAAAGCATTTTCCTCATTATGGGTTTTTGCAGTTGGTTTTACATTTAGTATTTTAGGGACTTCACTCAGTTGTGTTACTTTTGTTTTGAGTTTGCTAGATGTCCAAGTTAAGATCTTTCGTGTTTTAGTTTTAGTAAGCAAGTTCTGTGATTCTTAACCTGAAAGACACGTTACCTTAAAAACAATAGTAATAAGATTATTTGCATGGACTCATCACCACTGACTAAACAATAGCCATGTTAATAATATTTTTCTTGCTTGGAAAATATGGTTTTTATTATCATGAGTGCTTCTTGTCTTTTTTTTGTGCACCATTCCAAACTATGGGAAAGTCTCTCACAAGCTCTTGATTTAATTCTTCTTGCAGAGGATCTCATTCCTCATGTAAATAATTTGTGGTTGGAATAAGAGCTTGACTGATGTTTATGTTTTGGAAATTTTAACAATTAGCTGGCAATCTGGTCATTTATGTCATTGAATTCCATTTTTGGAAAGTCATGTGTACCAAAAAATCAGCTTCACGTCTCTCTATTTTTAATACTCAGTACTATGGTAAAGGGCTTAAATCAAGGTTATGATGCCCTTGCAGTAGATGGTACCTTAAATAGCAGACAGGAAAACTCAACACAAAGTATAAGACATGAATACACCAACCCCTTGTTTTGCCAGATTTGGACTCTGGTCGGGTCTTTTCCTTCAGGTATTGCAGGAAGAGCACATAAGAGTGTTTTTAATTTTTCACCTTTAGTTTTCCTGAGGTTTCAAGCAATGTTTTCTGCTGCCACCTCTGTCCCTGACTGAACTGGCACTGTGCCCATAAGTCTAAAAGCCTCCAAGTGATGAGAGAAGTGTACATAGTGATACTTGTCATCTCCAGAATCATATAAGCCAAGTGAAACTGAGAATTTTCCCATTTTCAGCATCAGGTCTGAAGTCCTCTATCAAGTTGATTAAACCAATGTAAATAGTTAGCTGTTTTGCAGAATCTTGCACACACCCCTACTATCATTTTATGCTCAAGAGGTGTGAAATTCTGCCTACAAAAACCCATTTTATTTTCATCCCATACTTTAGTGACAAACAGAAGCTGGGGAAATCCACTCAGCTGCCTGTCAGATGGGAAGATTCAGTCCACCCTGTCGGTGTCTGCAGATTCATGTGCTAGAAATGGCATCTGTGAAACAGTGCACAGGAATTGGGATTCCCTACTCTCTGTGTAGCTGAAATGGCCCTTGTCATTTCCACCTCTGTTAGCTGTCTGAGATATTAAATGTCATCTTTTAAATGTATTTAAGTTTCTGTAGCCTACTGTGTATAAACACTATTGCATGCATATGTGTGGTGGTGTAAAAAAATTACTTGCAAAACCTAATGATTCAACCTTTTTCCTTAAAAATACTGCTTTTTGAGCATGTTAGCAAATAATAGCTTTAAGATGAATATATTTACTAAAAATTAGTATTCAAAGCATGTCATATATACTTCTGTTATGTTTCAAACTCAGACATCAAACGGGATGTTTAATTTCTAGCAACATCTCTAAAAAGATTCGAACCTTACCTCTCATGTAATAAATCAAGTTATTTTATTTTGATGATTGAATTCTGTCACAGAGGCAATAGTAATCATGGCAATGAAGTTACCTTTATGTGTTTTGCTTTGTTTTGGTTTAATTTCTCCTCTATTACTTTGAAAAATAGTTAATCAGTTTTTAAATTGTATTTGGAAGGAACAGCTTTTCATCTGCTGAGAATCTGTATGCTAAATTTTAGGCCAAAGTGAATTTTCTTTCTCTATTGTCTGATCTTGTGTCTTTGAAGTCCGTGTGGCAGGGATCTTGCTGATTTCAGAGCTCTTAGGCTCAGGCCCAGAGGTTAAACCCTTTAAAAAAGAGGAGGGGGGGAAAGAGCTGTCAAAATGTGATTGAAATATATGGGTGAATTATGAGCTTCAGCTCCAGTGAGGTTGTTTGGCAGCGTATGTATTTAGGGGCTTAACCTAAAGTTAAAGGTCCTGTTTTTCAAACTCGTGCAGCTACAGTTACCAACATGGGTTCAGATATAGGAAAGCATAGCTCTGAACATAGAGAAACACCCCTTTCTTTTTCTCTGGACAGCTTATTTGATCACTGGAATGACATCTTGGCTTTTATCTCTGCTCATCAGTGGCCATTTGCTTTCACAGAGCAGAAGTGCCAAACCCAGACTGTTGCCCTCTTTCTTCTTCCTTTTCATAAACATAATGACAAAGGATGAAGCACATCACTCCCTCAGTTGGTCTTGCAAAGCCAGCCTTAAAAGCATGGAAACTGTCATATAGAGTTGACTTGAAATGCTGTAAAATAAAAATAAAGCAAACTAGTCTCAGCTTGGCTTAAGATGAGACATTTGAGTCTTAAACATTGATCTGGTCTGTGATGTTTTTGAGCTATGGCCACAGCATCGGTTTTAGTTTGCATAAAGAAAAAATTAATGCGATTCTTTGTCTGAGCAGTAAGTAAAGGGGAAAGGTATTTCTCTAAGTCTTGTTCTCAACAAGCAAGCATTGCTTATAATGCTCTTTCTTTCTCCCTCCACACCCCCCCCTCCTGCAGAATCGCATCGGGAATTCCTTCACAGGCCTGCGTCTGGATACGTGCCAGAGGAGATCTGGAAGAAAGCTGGTAAGACTGTTTAAAAANGGCGGGAAGAGAAAAAAAAAAGGGTTTACTAGTAACTAGGAGAAATCATGTTTAATAATCTTAAACTGGAACTGATCAGGACATGAAATAATCTTTATAATAGAATCATCTGCTGCTATAGTTAGGGGGATATCAGTACTTCCATTAAGGACCCCTATTTTCAGCGGTTATAAGGGTTTCAGGCTGAAACTTGATACACTAAAGTTTCAGTCTGTCAGCAATTTTTAAAAAAAAGTTTGGGATTTTTTTTTTTTTAAGGTTCTTACCTAGTTAAAGTAAGAATTCCCAAAGGAGGGGAAAAAACCCTAAGTATACCTGTTAAAGAAAAACCTTTGGGTATGCAATGTAACCATTCTTAATTTTAAAAGATTTTGTGCCTGTCAGCCCCCAGTGAAGTCTGTGCTCATAAGCCTGCAAAGTTTTCAATGAAGTAAGCAAGATTGCATCTCTGCAGCTGATCTGGGTGGTTGCACAGGCATTGACAGCGTCTTCCCCAAGCTTGGAAAGCACCACGGGCAGATGTTGTGGTTGTGCAGAGTTTTCTTCAACAATTTGAAGCTCTGCCTGAGCACAGGAGTTTCTGCCGAGGATCCCATTGCAGTGCTGAAGCTAAACCTTTGCTCTTTTGACATTGATATCAGAGCTTCCTTGTTTTCAGAAGGGCCAGTAGGTAGCTCTTGAACTCCAGTGACGTAGCTGAACTTCTATATATATACNCCCCCCCCCGAACACCTGTATAACCATGAAGTCTACAGCAGCTGTCTGAGCAGGAGTTAATGATTAAATGGCAAATATGCAGCAGTTCTGATGCTTTCTGATCAAGTCTCCTGAAACTGCTTGCTGCCTTTTGGTGTATTTTAAACTAGATGCAGAACATACGTGTAAAAATGTTATGCTGGCATATCGTTGCATCAGACAAGAAGCTGTGGGGTTTCTGTGATGTGGGTTTATCATGCGAAGTCTACATTTGCCAATATGTTAATTAATATTTTTGGAACTATTGTGTTTTCTATGAAAAATAACAAAACGATCTACATATTTTTCTTTTGTCCGAGGAAAGTGTGGCCTTTGTAACTCAATGCCTAAAAGTATTTTTATAGGGTTTTTTTCTGTATTTATGTTAACATCTTAAATGAAAAATAAAAAAATATGTGGTGCCAGGGAACCTCAGTAAGAGAAGCATTATTCACTTGAATTTCAGTAACTTTATTTCTCTTGCAAAACCTAGGTTTTGATGTCGTTTGGCATATTAGGTCATTTATGACTCCTAGATGCAGTACAATAAAAGAAAAAAAGTTTCTTCGTAAGCTAGCAACACAAGTTAATTGAAGCTTTTGGCTTGAGTTATAAAATTGGACGTGCATTCACATTGCTTATCTCCACAAATGGTAGTGTACAGGAGCTGTGACATGTCATCTTGTGAACGTATATGTCATCAGTTCCTTTGAAAAAAAGTTTTTCCTTTCGTCCCATTTCCAGTCTCTATTTTCATGCTGATGTGGGTTTAAATCAGATTCCTTTTATTAACTGAACATGCCTGTGAATTGGAGAATAAAAAAAGCCTGACTCTCTACAGCATACATACCTGTATCTGTTACTAAGAGTAGTAAAACATCAGAAAGCATACTGCTTTTCATAAATCATGGGCCTTCATTTTCAAGAGGGTGCACTAGATTTGGAGGTCTCCACAATTTCATAATCAGTTCAAGGCAGTAAAGGTGCAAATCAGCTCTGTAAGAATAGGTCTCTAGTGCCATTTGTGATGGTCTGTATTTTCCTGGCTGGGCTGCAACTGCCAGTCAAGAAGGCTGCAAATCTCTCACAAGTCATTTCTGCTGGCTCAGTGTGGATATCTTGGTATCTCAAATGTCCATAAAGACCAATGTGTAAACAGCTGAATCAAGTATGAAAGTCTGATTGGGATGCTAAATCCATTGAGCTGAAAGAATTTGGCATCAAAATGGTTAATAAGCAACCTCAAAAGCATGTGAAAAAGGGATTCACTTTAAGCTTTTGGAGATTGATAGACTCCAGCGTAATTTTTGAAATATACCAAGTTAAGTACGTGCTTTTGTGATTGTTGGAGCAAGCACATGGTATGCAGCACCTTGTGAATTAAAGCCATGTGAGCCCAATTCAGTTTCATACCTCAGTAGAAAGGAGTCATCAGTGCCCTGATTCATCTCATTGAATTATGGATATGGAGTTGAAGAGTCCAAGCCAAGTTCTTGGTGTCCCTCGGTAGTTAAGAGAGAGACAGGCATGTGAAGAGGATCAGTCAGATCATAGGTTGGATGACTTGCTCTCTGAAAATACTTATTTCTCTTTATTAAATACTGAGGGGATCCCATACCAACTGTGGGCTGCTGCTTTACCTTCTTTCTGTGTCATGAGGAATCTGTCTTCCAGCCATCCCCTATCACTTAGCAAGGCCTACTGTTCATGGCTGTCCAGATGGAAGCTCTGGAGTTGCCAAGCAGGCGTGGAATGACCATACTTTCTCACACAAAGACAATAAGGCCTCTGCACATTCTCCAGGGTAGTCCTGGGAAAGAGGTGGTGCAATTTGGGGTATGAGGCTGAGATAAGTCATGTCACCAACAGCCAACGGCCTTCTTTGTCAGGGTCATCCTGAGAGTGAGATGATGCAAAATGTCGTGGTGGCACAGGACTTCACGCCTGCCCACCACCTTTCTCTTCTCGTCATGTGGACCGAGTATGCCCATGATGTGAGGGAGGTGATGAGGAGCTGGCTAGTGAATCATCATGTTGGGTTATATACAACAGTGAATGATGAGCTGAGTACCTCTCCTGAGTCAGCTCCAAGGACCTCTGATCACGCTGAGTAATGCCTATTCCACACAGGCTGTTTGTTCCCTGGAGCTTCTCTCATGAGTTAGCACTACCCAAAGAGAAGGAAGATTTCAACTGCATTCCTAAAATGACAGAGTGAATTTATGCCAAGAATGCTCAGCATTCATGGGAAAATGGAGGATGCAGATACATGCATCTTAGATACTTGGTTTTAAAAACTTCTGGATTTATGTTTTCTGATACTGGAATCTAATCACTCTTCCTTTCTCTGGAAGTGCAGAGAAAAGAAGAGTGCTGGTATCATTCTTGCTCTTCATAGCTCAGCATTGTCAAGGCAAATAAAATCTCTTTCACTGTCACCGATAATTTTTCCTGCACAGATACTACAGTTTTGATTGTTACCTGAAACTATGAAGCCTGCATTCTATGTCTATAAAATACTTGTAGGTAGTGAAAACATTTATTTTGAGTAGATGTGCAGAAAAAAAGTGATATGAAATTTTGGCTAGTTTATTTGGGTGTTCATGAGTTCATAATATATTGAAATAATGGTGGTGCATTGTGACCAAAACCCCCAACATATTTTGACTATTTGTTTTCTCGCTCAGTATAGCACAACACAAATTCTGTTGTCAAAGTTAATGGAAATACTAATGTCCAATCCATAGTTTATGCCAATTAAAGAGGATCAGTCAGGCATATGGCCTTCTAAGCACTTTTAGCATCTTCACACTCTCAGAAGCTTTGCAAAAAAACTTACGCAGCATAGAAGTTAGAATATAAGGCTCAATTTCAATATTTGGATTGAAAAGAAGTACATTATGTAGGATGAAAAACTATAAAATTAGAAGTCTGTAAAATGTTAGAGTATTTTGCTTGTTTTATATAATAGTTTAAACTGGCATTTCTAACCACTGCAAACACCTCAACGTAAAACTAAATTTATATGATGTAATGAAAGTGCATTATGCCATACAAAGATAATTTCTATTTGTAGCATATATCAGCAAGAATACAGATTTTCTCAAAGAAATTCACTTTGTTAGTAACTGCAGTTCATAGACACAAAACGTCTGTATTTAAGTTGCCTCATTTTTATGAAATTGGTAATAAAATTGCATCTGTATGTTTGCCTGTGTATATTTCTTTTCTCACGATCAGTGAATGTTTGCAGTTGGTAATAAATATTCAAGCACCTTGCAAATGTCCTACCAATTCCCTTTGCTGATCTGTGTGCGCCTGTGGGACTAGAATAGGAATGCATAATTTAAATATAAATTGCCTGATTTGCATATAGAATTAGTCTAGCTGCAGCTTTGATCGTAAGCAAAAATTATTGTCCTGTATTGCCACTTAGATAGAATTTTAATTCACCTTGAATATTCAAAGTAAATTAAGCCTTGGCTGTATGGTTGAAGGGTATGATTTTTTTCCTCTCCTGAGGCTTTCCCCTAAACAACATTTATGGTAGGGTAATATAAGGACATATTTTCAGCCTCATAAAAATAAAGGCATAGGTTTTATCTCTTAAGTTCCCCCCCACACACACCCCCCCACACACCCCCCACACACCCACACCCCCACACCCACCCACACACACCCACACACCCACACACACATTTTAATTAATTCAGTTCCTGGCTGAAAGTTAAGTCTTTGTTTTAATTTGCTTAATAACTGACAATGGAGACTTCACGTAGTCCTTATTTTTTAAAAAATAACAAGTGCAGAGCTATGAGACATAACTCAAGAGAGTTATTGACTTAGTATCTGTATGTAAGGGTTAGGTCTACATGCATGTGCATGCACACAAATACATGGGCTAAATAAATGGACTAAAACTCAAACCTGTAACACAGTTGTGATACTTAGATTTTAATCTCCAGTAAAACATTTTTACTAGAAATCTATGGTTTTAATTAAACAGAACATTTAATTAAGGTGGTTTTTAAGTGGATGAAACAATTAAGTGCAAACACTTGAATGAAACATGTCATAATTAGTTTTAATAGAGTGTTAATTGGTACTAGGTTTGCCAAGTTAATAATTACTGCTTATTAAATTTTCAATTAATCATTGTCATTTTGCTTTGAATAAAGATGAAAATTAGATAAACTAATTCAGGGGGAGGATGGTTTCCTTGTTAATTAGAGCAGTTAATTAAAAAAAAAAAAGAAACTACTTGTTTTAGTTGTCAATTAAAAGGCTGTTCATTAGTAAAATCTTTGCACTCTTCCTGCATCAAAACCCAAATAACTAATTTGTGACAATCCATGTTTTCTGGAATAAAAGATATGATGCTAGTGTATATCGAAGAAACGGCTCATACTGACTTAGTTATTTTACAAGAAGCACGAAGGTTTGAATTTAATGAAGCAGTGTGCCCCTGCTCAGTGTTAATTGTGCACTGAAGCCTTGCTGGCTGTGGTGTGCTCAGGAGCTCTGTGGAGCCAGGAAGTCAAGTCTTCACAGTGTAAACATGGGTTTGAAGGAGAGATCAAGAGGTCAAATGAATGTTCATAAACAAATTTTAATTTTGGCTCGTAAAATTATATGTCCAGGAAAAGATACTAGACCAGTGATTTAGATTTTTAAAATAAACTCTTGGGGTTTTTTTTAACTTCATGTATTTATTCGTTAACATACAGGAAAAAAAATTGTTAGTGACTATAAATCCTGTCTTAATTTTCAGAGCTTGAAGACACATTTTTTAAAAAGTCTGTAATATTATGACTTAAATAATAATTCTTGCCAAACTTACTCATAAGTCTGGTGTGCTGCAAACCCCATTTTTGAAACAAAATGTTCAAAAAGATCACAAAAAACCCCATGCCAGAGATCTGAAATGTCTGTACTGAAAGAAGTACTGACTGCGAATCAAAATAGCAAGAATTATCACAAGTGTTAGAGGCTTTGGTGATGGTGCAGTAAAGAAGCACCTGGGTGGTCTTGAAGAGTCCTGAGAAACTAGGTTCCTCTGTGCCCTTCTACTCAAAATGAAGACTCTCAATATCATAGGGCGTCTGCTGCATTTCATGCATCAGTTCTGTGTAGTCCTGTGCCAAACGTCCTGTGCTGATGAAGATTTCTGCCCTCCTTTGTAGAGGAAGCTGTCAATGAAGTAAAGCGTCAGGCAATGGCCGAGTTGCAGAAGGCAGTGTCGGAGGCAGAGCGGAAAGCTCACGACATGATCACTTCGGAGAGAGCCAAGATGGAGCGCACTGTTGCCGAAGCCAAGCGCCAGGCTGCAGAGGATGCACTAGCTGTTATCAATCAGCAGGAGGATTCAAGCGAGGTAAGGTCTTTGCTGGGCAGGTATCACCTGTGGCTGCAAACCGTAGGTGTAACTGAGCTGGCTTTAATCTGGCACAGGCTGTTCATGTGACGTGGGTGTATCAGTGCCCGCTATTAACTGTTTTCACAGTTGCTTTGGACATGTATGTCAGGCACATGCTGAGCTCCAAATTTTTCTTGGCTATGTTGTAATCGGAGCCTGAAATAGCTAGTGAACTTGAGTTGTGTTCTCACCTTTTGACTGCTGTTCAGGGTTACATACAATGTACACATTTCTGTTCTAATTTAGCTTTCAAGTAGCTTTATTTTAAAGCTCTTCAAACTACCATATTGAATAGATAACAAGATTGCTTGGTGGAAAATATTTCACATTGAAATCTAATTTAAACAAATGATTCATTTAAGAGATTGTAGAGCAAGGTGGCTAAAAGCTTGTCTGAGGAAAGTTTTGGATGTAGAAGCGATTAGCAAAAGATGATGGTTCCTGTAGGACAGAATGTAAATGATGATTTCCAAGTGTTTCCTTATTTTGAATGTGCTGCTTTGACTGCAGGGAATATTTGAGAGTTGAGGAGTGGGCAAACAGCATTTGGAAGGAGGAAGAACAGACTGAAAAGGGAACAAAGAGTAAGACAAGAATAAGTATGTTAAGCCTTGATTTACTTTCAGACCTGAGAGTGGAAGCCTTGAATTGCTGCAGTACGGGTCGTCCAGCAGCATGACTAGCTGGAAGCTGGGAGTGAAAGAGCAGCGTGTGTTTGACCAGCGCTGTGGCAGCCTAGATAGCAATTCAATTTTACGTCCGTTACAGAAAAGCAACGTCCTAAGTTAAAACTGCCCTTAAAAACAGACATGACAAAGAAATTAAATAAGTTACAAGTTATTTCTATATAATCTTCATCTCTCAAGGCCACTGAAATGAAGGAACATTACTTTCATGAAGTATTTATTGTTCTTGTACTAAGATCTTGGCTGTAGTAAAACCACTTTTTAATATAAATTCTAAATGGCAGGGAGTTGGAAAAAAAGGTTAGTTAGCAGTACCTGTTGTGTGAGGACATCTGTGTATGCTAGCGTCAAAGCACTTTTCATGGGCTGGATGGGCAGTGCTGTAGAAGAGTCACTTAAGTTGAAAGATGCAGATGAGCTAGCTGCAGCATGCTGAGAATACTGGCAAAAATCACGAGCAGATAAGTCAGTGGCATGCTGCAGTATGCATCCATAATTTGAGGGAGCGTAAGATTTTAATTCATACCAGGCTTCTCTGGAGATGAAAGACCATTGTGGGATCACTGAATGCCCAGAGTTTCTCCTTAATGTGTAGCAGATGAATAACAAGGAGACAAAAGGAATTGATTTTCAGCATCTGAAAGTTTCTCAGGAAGAAAGGGACTACGGGAAGTGTACGTACCCTTTAAGTACTAACTGTTCCATTGTAGATTAAGTGAGACATAAATTCAGTTTATTGGCATTTTGCATCTGAGATACTCGAGGACATTTTTCTTGCACTGTGTTCATAGAGAGCGCGTTTGTCTGACTTAGCATCATTAAAGAGCTGTCATTTTGTGTATATATCTACAAGAGACTCCTATTGTTAAAACCAAAATTCCAAAGGTAAATGCCTTTGGAGGAAGCAGCAATTTAAATCTGTTTAGTGAAGTGATATAGTGTAGGCAGGACAGAGGAAGTACTTATGTGCCTATACATACAGCCCATTCTTCCACAAGCAAATGTGCATCCAAAGGAACATGTAGAGAGTTTGTGTGCTGTAATTAACTCCTGAGCAGTCATAGCTCTGGAAAAAGCTGTATAACAACAGACATCTTTACTTCTCCAGCAGAATTGCTTAGGAGGTTGTTCACTTCTTGGAAACAGGACTTTAGAAAAAGGCAAATAATTCTTTTAGTTGCATTCTAATGAAATGTGGCTCATAAGAGTATGGATGTTCTCAGGGCTGTGCATCCTCAGGGAGGATACAAGCCTCCTGGACCTAGAAATGACGTTTAGTGTCCTGGTCCTGCAGTTTTCACCCCTGTGGTCATGAGTGGCAGATCAGGGTGGCTGTTCTGAGGTAAAGAATGGAAGTTTTAGTAAACCTGCAGAGAGAACTCAAGTTTGTTCAGTTTGTGTTTACAGGTGCTTGATTAATTGTGAAGGGACATGACAATGATACTTATTTGAGAGTTAGATGTGTCTATTCAGTTTTTATAATTAGTTCCTCTTCGGCTTCTAATTATGCCAGGCTCCATACATTTAGGGCAGTGCTTCTCACGATTACCTGTTAACTCTGGCTGTCTTTTTTTTTTTTTTTTTTTTTTGTTTGATAACTCCTGTAAGAATAGATCACATTTTTCCTTAATCTTTGAGGACAGAAGATCAGTTTGCCAGTGTTTGAAAAGCATTTCTTTGAAGATGAGACCTTGTGTTTGTCGGGGTTGAGGAATAAACCTTCACAGTTGCTTTGGTGTTCATTATCTCTCAATCTCCCTGTGAATGTTCCTCCTCATTTGTCTAGGTTCTAAGTCTCCATAAACTTC
The DNA here is from genome assembly GCA_013401275.1 of Pandion haliaetus. Lineage (NCBI taxonomy): Eukaryota > Metazoa > Chordata > Aves > Accipitriformes > Pandionidae > Pandion > Pandion haliaetus. The sequence continues at coordinate 49,150 of VYZV01027793.1, read as the reverse complement.
TCTCTGTTTACAACTTTCAGCAGAACGCTTCCAACAATGCAGACTCCTGTGTACTAAAAGCGCTGGAGTAATATTTCCAGGGCTAGAATATTTCCAGTTCCAAATATGAGAATGCTGAAGAGCACCTTCTGCAGTCTTACAGGTCTAGAGGACGGCTGAGCATCATTCCTCGTTTCTTATCTGTGGCAGGACATTGTGCCAAGGCCTGCAAGAGACCTCAGTATAGATAGGCTGCTATATAATCTCCATGCAGTTCCTGACAGAGAATATTTCTCCCACGGGTGTAATTTGTTCTTTTGGCTGTTGAAACTATGAATGGAGATGGGAATTTGGCACCAGATTTCTAATGTATCAGATATAATTTTCATCTGATATGGCCACTCCCTGTCTATTGGTAAGGTTTCTCCCTTACAGCTCTTTGTTACACAGTAAAATGCATCCTGAACCTAGCTGAGGCGTCTTGAAGCTGCTCTGGTGTGAGAACTTTGTGGCATGATTTTTATTGCAGTCTTCTCCAGAGCTCAAAGCGATAACTAGTACGAAGACTCAAGAATTCTACTATAATTACTATAATTTTAAGATAATATGTAGTTTCCTCATCCAAGACCTTTCAGAGGTCTCACAAAGAGAAGTAGATTGATTTTTTTCTTTTTGTTGTTGTTGGGGTTTTTTTTCTGGTTTGTTTGGGGTTTTTTTTGCTTTGTTTTTAGCCCAGAAAAAGTAGCATCCCTGAGTGCAAGATTGTCTGCAAGAAAACAGTGAAGTTGGGCATGTTGAGCTGACTGGAGCAAAATAAAAGGAGCCAAGGACAATGAGAGGACTAATAGGGGAGGTGTGATATTTGGAAGCATCCTGACTTTTTAGAAGTCTGCAGTATTTTGAGAATTACCACATTACATACTATAGTTTTAATTTCTGACAATGACCTGATCCCTTGTTGAACTGTCGTTCTTTACTTATGTTTGAATTGTTCAATATCATTTAACTCGCAGTGCAACTGCTTCAGTGTCTGTACATTTACTTTCTAAAGATTTCCATAGTTTCTCAGCATAAGCCCTTGTGACTGAGCAGGATATGTTTATTATTTTCTGTTACTCTAATGAGAGATTTGTTGAAGATCAGCTAACAGAGCACACTGCTGTTGGAAAGCAAAAGGACAGGAGAAGGCCTACCTGTCAGCATGGCTGTTCCTGAACCACAGATTATTTCTTTACCAGTTCCTCACAGCTGGCTTGATGACAAAAGATGACCCATTCGTCAGTAGTTGACTTGGCTAAGTACAGAAACATGTGTGAGCAGCCTACCCTTTAATGACTGCCGTGCTTGCTTTGGCTGCAGTGTACTATTGTGCAAATCAATTTTAACAGTAAGGGTGAACAGCTTAGCAAAGAGACTGGCTGCCCAGATTGTAGGGGGAAAAAAAATAATCATCAAAACATCTGTCTTTCTGCTCTGGTATAAAATGCCACTGAAAAATCTGACACTTAGTGTTCTTCCTCACTTTTGAGTAGGGTGGGGGCGGGGGAAGGGGAAGGAACACAAATGTTTCAGTTCTCTCTACTTAAAGCAGATGCTGACATCTGCTCAGATAAAACAAGTATGTAACTGGTCCAACACTGCTTTTAAGAGATGTGCAATGTTAGGGCTTGTTTATATTGCAGCAGTTTATGTTGTATGTGAATATCACACCTGACATTTTGAAGACAGCTGGGTTCAATCTCTGCTGACCAATCCACTGAGACCAGGACTGTGCCAGAAAACCTGATTCTGAGCATCAGATGCTGTGATTCAGGCAAGCCTACTTTTTAGGCTGGTATTAAATTTAATACCTATGTCAGCTAATGTTTATTTTTTTGGCTGGGTACCTCTTAGAAAGTAGCACATCATCCCCTGCAGTGGTGGGTGGTACAACGGCACCAGAGCCGTGTGTTCCACGCAGGATCAGTCCAGATGTGATGTGAACATTGGCACCACCCCAGATTGCTAAGCTAAGCCTGGCTAGCCAGCTTGCACGTCTCTTCCGTATGCTTCTCCCCACTTCTGTTTTCAGGATTTAGCTTCTCTCATGCTGACTTGTATGAACATAGATGTACTTCACACAATAAACAGTGGCTTGGGTAAGCCTGGAGTTTTCAGTGATAGGTGTAACTTTACTAGAAGCATCTGAAGTTTTGAATATCTTTATATGGAGTGCTGCATTTTGATGCAGCGTGGGAATTTCCAAAAGTACCAATGTGTTTCCCTTTCTAACAAGTCTTGGATAGAATTCATAAACAACTTTGCTGGTTTTTTTACACTGGTGTTCAGTGGCTCATACAGCCCTTATTTACACCATTGTGGTTTCAGTGATTTCTAGATGTTCTTTTTCTTGGGGTTAGCAGTGATAGCATTTTGAATGCCATGGGCATCGCAGAACCAGGAAAAATCCGGGTTCTTCATACCCATCCGTGCTTTCTTTCCTGGTAAACTGGGGAAATCCAGAATTTATCAAAGATGACAGAGCAGTGTTTGACATTGTATTACGGCATTTCAGAGTTCATCATCTCTTTGACATGTTACAGTCCATTTGGGTTTTTTTTCTTCTTTAAGCAAGCTCTACACTGAGTCTCAGCTGGAGGTGTCAGAGGAAAGCAAAATACTCAATTGTGGTTGAATATGTCAAAGATGAAAGCCATGAGATGGGCAAAATTATTGACAAGTATGTGTCCTAGTACTGGAGACCACAGAAATGGAGACCATTTGTTTTTAAGAATTTTCATGATGGCAAACAGAAGTTTCTTGAGTTCTGTTGTTTGAAGATGGAAGCTTAAGTGCATGAGAATTGAGAGTCTGACCTAAGATAAGGCTCTGACCTAAGAATGATGTTCCTTGTCAGTTGAAAGAGGAGGATGAAATACGATCGGTGGCATAAATTCGGAGCGAGATTCCCATCTGGTGTAATTTAGCCCAATTTCATTGAATTAATCCATTTTCAAGGGACTGAAGTTAAATTGAATTATGTAGTCTGAGAATCTGGCCTTTTGTATAACCTCACTGTTTCACAGGAAAATCAACGCAGAGTTAAACTGTAATCCAGTCCTCCTCATAGTTTTAGCTACATCTGGAACTCTATAAAGCACAAGCTGGAAGTGCACTGTAGTAGGTCACTACCTAAAGACAGAGAAGATAGACCAGGAGAGGCTTTGAGAGATCTGCTGCTCCCTTTCCCAATGCATGATCAACTCTAGCTGTATCATTCCTGTAAGATACCTGCTTTTCCTGTGCTTTAGTGATGGAGATTCTTGAGCACCTCTAGGCAATTTGTGCCTATCCTTAAAAAGCGATTTCTCATAACATCTCTTTCCAGTTTTTCTTGCAGATATTTCATCCCGTTACTTCTGCTGTTCATCTGTGTAGACATGGCCATTGACTGTTTCACTGCAGTAGCCTCCAAGTTGTTTGGGTTCTACTGTCCCCTCTCAGGCTACCATCTCTCCTTAGGTTTAACAGTCTGAGTTCTTTCAGTCTCTTCTCATAGCTTGTGTTGGTTGGCCTTCTGATTATTCTGGCTGCCTTTCTCTGGGTTCTTTCCAAGTCTTATTTGTCTTATTTATCTTATTTGATTTGCTGTATTTGAAGAGTGTCGTCCCAACCTGGACAGTACTCCAGGCTCGGTCTTGCAAGTGCTAGGAGATGGAGCGTCTTAATCAGGTGTAAAGCAGTCCATAGTTGTGCTCGTACACCCTTGTATGATGATTGCCCCCCTGTCACCAACATGGCATTGTGGTCCCCTGTTATCCGAGATGCTGTCTACACGGTTCAGCCAGGGTGCCCCGTTTTGCTGGTACCTGCTAGAGCTTCCCAGGAGGGAAGATACCTTGAGCATGTTTAATCCTGTAGTGAGCTCAGGCTCTGCCCGTGATAACTGGATCAAATGGAAATACATGAGCAGAGGCGTATGAAGCACAGCCCAGGCTATTAGGTGGCATCTCGAGCCTGGCTTTTCTTCAGTAGAATTTGGGCTCTGGAGGTATCAGCCAGCAGTGTGAACAGAAAGCATCTGTTGCCAAAGGTTGCGGTGCCTGAGCCTGATCTGTTTTTGACAACTTGCACGTGGGAAGGAGCAATGAGTGGCCTCAGTGGTGAGGGCTGTGCAGGACAGGGAGTTCTGCACATCAAATCCAGCTACTATTGCAATGCAAGCTCCCGATGGCATGTGTGCTTGTTTACGCTAATTTGCCCTGTAGTAATTTATAAATGCAGTGAGTTGTTGCATGAATGTGAGCTGTAAAATTTATTTTGAATTTCTTGTATTTTATGTGTTTTTATTCCCACAATTACACTAAATGACCTGTTAAATTAGAAATAATATGTCCAATGGACAAAATCACATATCAGACAATGTAGGACACATTAAGTAATCATGTAAAGAGCCAGTTTAGAGCTTTGTCACTTCATTAAAATGTTGTACTTATGTATCACTTTTCATGTTCTGTACAAGCTGATAGTTAATTGATGACTGTTTTATAAGTTGAACCAATACTGTTAAAATTAAA
>VYZV01027793.1:1087-39082 GCA_013401275.1 Pandion haliaetus | reverse complement strand
GCATGTCTTGGGGATTTAAAAATTACAAGGCTGGTTTACTTATGCAAAGCATGCCTATGTCTGGAATACGTTTAGGGGAAGAAAGTGACTCCACGTTGTCCGAATTCCTCAAGGAACAGAAACTAAAAAAAATTTAAAAATAAAAAAAAATAAAAAAATTGGAGACTGTTGAAATGCAGATTTGAAGTACTTTCTTATTTTTATTTTTTGGGTTCCGCGACATTATTGTAAAAAAAAAAAAAAAAAAAAAAAATTTTTTTGNACCACAAGTTAATGGTAGACTAACACTGAGGGGGGGTGGGGTCTAGGCATTGTGCTTTTGTCAGCATACTCTTGAGCTTTTAAGTCTACTATGTCTGAACTGTGGTTTCTTGTTTATCCTTTTTTTCTTTAGTTGGACTGTAATGTATGGTCTGTCAACCTGTGAATCTTTTAAAGTATGATTCAGGTATTGTTGTATTCTTTACTGTGTAATAAAAATGTTAAAAATCTGTATTCCTACCTTCTCCATGGAACTTAATTCCTGATGTTCCCTCTGTGAATGGTACTTTGTGAATCACTAGCCCCAGCACAGGAAAGTGTCACTTGAAGTGCTGCCATGGATCATAGGATCATGTAATCTCATTTCTTCCAGCTTCTGGATGAGACAGAACAGCCTTGGTGTCAGGTTCTTGAGGGGATCTCTGCTGAGTTTTAGATTGTGGCCACATCCAGCTAACTGAGATCTGTTTCTTATTTGTGGCTGGGGGAGACCTCGTAAGAAAACCCCCAAAATGCTGATACTTAAGAACTTGCATCAGAGATGTGCTTTGCCTTCAAAGTCAAACTAATGCCTAGATTAATGGCTGCCATAAGCCATATCTGTTTTTAATGGTTCCTCTGCACTCGAGCTTTTGCACAGAATCATCCGAGGCATCTATTTCTACTTTTAACTTAATGCGTTTACCCATTAAGAAAGGGAAGCACCTTCCCGGAGGTGTAGACTGAGCAGTAACTTTTACAGCCTTTGTCCAGTGCAGTTCCCAAGGGTACCCTCTGGTACATGCAGGGCTTAATTAACCATGCTATCTCCAGAAGTAAATCCATCTATAGCATTATTATTATAGAAATTAAGGCCACCCTAGCAGGAGGAGAAGACCATCAACATGGTTTCCATTTATATCCAGTATTTGGTCCTAGCTCTGTACCACAGTCTGCTCCCAGGAGCTTCCTGTGAGTATGCGGATGTCGCTGAGTGCAAACATTGGCGTTTTGCTGGTGTAAACCATCCTTCCTGGACTCATGTCATTCTCTTGCTTCTTGTTCTAGACACATAGTATTTTTTAAGACATTAAATAATGACATTGACCTTGAAGATATTTAAATTGGGATTTGAGAATGGAATTACCACCACTCCCTACCCCCTGCACCCCCCAAAAGAGGAGAGGAAGTTTGTGCATTATTAAGCCTATTTAATGGATCAACACTTACTAGAAGGATGTTACTTCAATTTGGGTTTGCAGCAGAATCGTGGATAAAACCAAATGTCCCTAAGACTGATACAGAGCATCAGCAATTCACCTTGTTAAGCAAAGAGAGGAAATACTTTTTGTTCATTTTGCAAGTTGGTGTAAGGTAAAGGGGAGGCACAGTGGCGTAAATAAATGCATCGTGAAGACACATGAAAAGAGTTTTTATTTTTTTGAATGTTGGAACTCCAGCACTGAACTAAGCCCTCTTTTAAGGCTCTTACCTGCCTTCTAGTAATCTGATTCATTTTTCTGATCATCAGTACAACCTGTACACTTGAAAGCATTTTGGTGTTTTGAGTTTCTGTAAGAGCCGTTCTCAAGTGTTTGTGAACGGCTGTACTGAAATCGGAGGTCTTCTGGGTCTCAGCAGGGGCCACGGCCTTGACTCTAGAAGGGTCCATTGCCAAGTGAGCTGATTTTCGACCCTTCCAGTTATACTGCCATTAAATGGCATTTAGAGTGGAAATGGAATTTGAGCGCAGAGCTGTCAGTTTTCAAACCCCAGGCTTCAGAGAGCGGAACATACTGTCAGCCTACGCCATGCATTGGGAAATGCTAACTATGAAGATTGAGAGGTTCTGCCCTCAGATTGACTTTTTTTTCTGTTACAGTGCAGTGCCTGACTTTGTAAGCTGTGGGGCAGGTAAGATGTAGGCTTTTTACCATTTTTACTCATTTTTTTCCCCCAACCCATAGATCGAAAGTGTCTGATCCTATTTTAACGGACCAAACTGAGGGTGCAGCATCAGCACTTGTAACTCTGCTTTTTTATGCCTCAGTGTGAGATGCGTCAGCCAAAACCAGTGTGCTTTGCTTCTTATTTTGGGATCTTTGGAGAAGTGGTGTCAAATTTGCAATGTCTGCCAGAAGGGAAGGAAACCTGATGAGATTTGAGCCAGGAAGTTACCTCTTTACTGCTTCATCTCCCCTTCTCCAAGGCATACCCAGGAGGGTTAGGTCACACTTACAAGCTGACCGAAGAGGAGCTGAACAGTAAACTCAAGCTTTGAGTTTTGTACACCTTGCTGCAGCTGCTTTCCTGTTCCTGTAGCTCCCTTAGGTTTCTCCATTAGTTATTCCTGCTCGCGGACTGTTGATTCATGTGATGTATGCACCATGTTGGAGCTGAATTTTCTCATGTGTGTTGGCACAGCAGTAGGAACAAACAGCAACCACTGAATCACTGGGTTTTCCTTTACATGGCTGTAGACTTAGCACAAGAGGTCAGTATCACTATTGAGCTTGAGAAGCGCCAGAGCGCGCTCTCCCCCATTGCACACAGACGGAGCCCTCATCCCTGCCACGCAGTGGCCATGACAGGCAGAGAGAGGCCATTTCTGAATGGGTCACCACTGGCAGTGGATTTTGCTGTTCCCTTTGTACAGCCAAAGCAATATCGTGTGACGGGAGACAGAGCCAGCTGAGTGCTGATCCCATTCACCTCCTGTTCTCAGAAGGGTTTTCCTCCCACCCCCTTCCTACATCTTCTCTTCACCCGTCTTGTTCACAGGACATTATTGTCTGACCTAGCTCTCCTCTGGTGATAACACGCAGAGCAGGCAAGACAGCACATCAGCCCTCGTTGCCTCATCCCACGTTGCACTACAGTGAGTAGGTAAGGACTTTATATTTCTGCATACCCTGTGCTGTGCTGTCCCGACTTTCTGCCTCCCCCAGCCCACTGCACCACGAGGCTCAGTTTGGGAGGGAGAGGAGGAACTGCTGAGGCAAGGGTGGCTGGAAAGAAAGCTGAGGTGCTATGGTTCACTAGGTGGGCCTGAACCAGGCTGGGCTACGTTGGGCTGGGTGAGAGGAGACCTGTGTTTTTTTCCTGGCTGTTTCTGCCCCTGCTTTGCCCTGCAGGTCTGAGCACTGTGCTGCCATTTTTCCACGCATAAAATGGAGTTAACAGTGCTTCCACCCCTGCAAAAGCATGCTGAGGCCACCAGAGGAAAGCACAATGCACAAGGTAAGTATTTATTCGAACAGCAAGACACCTATCTTGGGGGCACTCAAAAAAAGAGGCTAGATAGAGCAGAGGAATGTAAACATGCTGGCTTTGAAGGCTAAGGCCATCTTGTTCAGTCTAGATCAAACACCAGCTTCCAGGCATGGGCATGAGCCCAAGAGTACGCAAAGTGCAGGCACAGTTCAGTGAGCACACTGGCGTCCCTGGGCTGCGCTGGGCAGACACTAATGACAAAGGAGGAATTAAACACCAGAGTACAGTGACAGAATTATGTTTCCTTAGAAATCATTAAACCCAAAGGCAAGTTGTTTTATAAAGGAAACACCCTGTGTAAAGTGCAAGAGATGAGAAATGACAGGGAATTGGCTCCCAACCATACTATGTGCTCGGAAAAAGCAGCAGTTGTAGACTTGTGCGATTTTCTAGCATGCAATTTGCTTTTACATTATGTACAACTTGAGGTAAAACGCACTGAGACCCCATCCCACAGCTCTTGAGTTAGACAGGCAGGGAACATGGCTGCGTAAAGGTGGTTACTACTTCTGTCATCTCCCTCCTGTAGAGCTGGCTCCTCTCAGGGGAAGCTGGTGTGTATATGAAAATGAAGTGTACTGAGACCTGGTTTCACCACTAGCCGCAGCAGCCCAGAGCCCAACAGCTTCTCCAGGGCCACAGCCAACCCAGAAATGGGGGCTGTGAAGAGCACACACATTCAAGCTGTACCATAAAGATGGTTTTTTTCCTCTTTTTACGCTGATAAGAACCACACATGCTCCAAAGAAGCCTGGGTCTCTCCTCTCTCCTCCGCTCCCAAGTAGATAACAAGACAAGGAGCCATGCAGGCTTCTGTCCCCCACTCTGTGATGCTGTCGTGGCAGCAGATAAATCTGGCTTTTGCAGGACACTTGGAAGAAAAATCTGCTTGTATCTTTTCATCTTTGTATCTTACAAAGACCAAATGGATGCTTTGAGTCTTTTTTTGTTTTTATTTCTGTATGGGAGAAAACCACAAGAAAGACTGACATTAAAGTTTCTCTGGATGCCCCTTCTGCGTGCACGTATGTCCAGACTTGCATACTGAGACAACGCTGGTTACCCTCAGCGCAAAATGTCTGCCACCCATCTGAGCTGATGCACTACAGTTTGTATAGCTGTGCTCTCAATACTCGCTCCCAAAGCAACTCTTTATGTCCAGTGTTAAAGCTCTTTACGTTCAATGTTTTAATGTTCTCTAAAACTTTTTCACTTTTTATGCTTTTTTTTTTTGAAACTAATGTAAAAAACATTTTTTGAAGCCTGACGTCAATTGTGGTTGATGAGCTTTGTTTATTCATGCCAGTTAATGGGCTAAACGGAGGCCTACTGTACTTTTGCGAGCAATCTTAATGCCTTTGAATGAATAACAAGAAGAAAAAGATGGGTTGACAGAGGCAGTTAGCAGAGATCATACTTACACATGTTTGTTTTCAGTAATTAGTCACAGTGTTAATAGAAACATCCACTTTAAGCAAAGACTGCTGATTTGCACAAACAGAGGGCCATATGCTCTGGTGGGTGTGGAAGAGGGTTGATAAAACTAAAAACTTTTCAGGAATTTTTTATATGTGAAAACTTGCTATTATATTTATTCATTTATTTATCCAGTTTAATTATTTTCACACCAGTTAGTTTTTGCAATATTTTCCACTTGAAAATGTCAGAATAAAAACACAAGGCTCCATGTTCACCTTCTCTCGCTCTCTCTTTCTCACACACAGACACAGAGCAAGAGAGTTTTTAAGTGGCTGTCTATTGCTAAGCGCTTACATATGGATAGCATATGAAAATGAACTAGGCTATAGGTGTTTTAACAATGTAATTTAGAGTATGTTGCCTTTTTTACTCTTCCAATAGTACTAGACATGGTTTGCCGCCGGACTATGAAAGCAACTGCTGCCTTTTACAAAGATTTATTATTTTTTAGTGATATGATAGACTAATACTAGTTCCAAAGGGGGAGATATGCTGAGTTGTTAACATACCCCTTTGATTCCAGCCTATTCTGTTCCTGTCAAGTGTAATGGGGAAACTTTCTATATATTATGAAATGCTATTGAACTGTACCTCTCCCCAGGTTTTTTTTTCTGTGTTTTGTTTTTTTTTTTTAATAATAAAGCTAATAATTGTTTTAACTTCCAACAGAAGCCTTTTCTCTTGGACAAAATCATACCTTTGCTTTTGTAAGGAGCTCATGATCAGTATAGGTTTTCCAGAGAAAGGAAGCTGTTCAAGTTTGTGTGTTTGCTTATGTTCATTATCATGTTTTTAGGCATGTTTGTAATTTACTCAGCATGGTGCTTTTGACTTTGCTCATGTGGAACATTAGATATCTTGCAATTCGTCCTTTTGCAACAGGCCCAGATGCTCCAAGCAGTAACTGGGACACCCGAATCACAAGCCCCAGCCCCGGGATGCGTTCCTGATTATCTGTGGGGAGGTGCCGATAGGGACAAGCATCTTCCTCCTCTGCGGTTCCTCTGCAGCTGGTTTTCTGCCACCCATCCCCAGTGAGGCCTGGACACTTGCTAAGTAATTTTTTCATTTCTAAATCACAATGGTCAAGTTACAAAGCACTGTACTACTGAATCTACTGCCTGATGCAAAATATTATTCTCAGTTTTATTTACATGAATATTTTATAGAAGAGAAAAAAAGTGCATATCCATTTACAGATCTTTTAGATTGACAAAAATTAATTCACCATTTGTATAACCAAAAAACCCAGGCCTAAACCATCCAGGCACACACACAGACACAAAGACTATGACAGAAATAGTTCTGGCATGTTGCACACCTAAGACTGCCTTTCAGTGTCCTCTTTGGTCATCCATGTCTTCTGCACTATTGTTATGGTTTATCCCACAAGTTGCATATTGTCTCTCTGTTAACGAACTGACCATGTAGACTGGTCTTCACATAGAGGTCAAGTCCATAGTAAACAGGCTAAGGAAGGCAACCACTGGAAATGCTCACATATTTCAGTGTGAGGGATGGGAAAACACGGTTGTAGCATGTAAAAAGCTGCTGCAGAACAAAGAGAATAATCTGTTCTCCGTGTCCGTGGGCAAGGGGAAAGGAATCGATGGGCTGCGATCATAGCAATGCTTTAGGTTAGGTGTTGGGAAAAGCTTTTTCCTGGGAAGGATGTTGGAGCCCCAGAAAAGACTAGCTGGGAGGGTGTGAAATCCCTGTGACAAGAAGGATGTTAGGGTCAGGCTTTACAAAGGTCTGCCTGCCTGACTAGATAATAACTGATTCTGCCTTGGGACTGGGATGGACTGGATGAGTCCCAAGGTCCTGAAGGCACCTGCTTTCCTGGTTACTGCAGTAAACCACAGTGTCACTCTGCATCGCCCTTCTCATTTGCTCCGTACAGACAATGCTGTTTTCAAGAGTTTCTGCTGGACAAAGACTTTAATGTGTAGCCATGGTAGATTAGAGGCCTTTTGTTGGCACCTTCTTCAGCTGCTTCTGTGATGGTGTTGCCACGGCTGGCTGCTGTTGGCCTGGGTTTGTGTGGCATTGGTACATCCTTTCACAAAGCATCACAGCTAAGGGCTTTGGCCGTACATCAGTGAGGAGTAAAGGTGGATAAATGGACGAGCCGTGTTGGCTACTACAAGAGCTGTTGCTTTGCAGGAAGCCGGCAGCCGGTGCAGTTCAAGTACGTCTTTGTCTTTACTAAGCTGGCTGGCTTTCCTTACGGGTGGCTTGGTGCTTTGAGCCTGGGGTTGTGCATGTGGTACCGAGGAGGGGATGTGCTGTGAGCAGAGGTGAGAGCCGTAGACAGGGTGGCAGACTTCGGTCGGAAACTCTGGAGTCAAAGCCAGGCTGCTTTTGGCTGCCTTTTCATCCCAGGGTAGTGGCCTCCCAGCAGTTTGGCTTTGAGTCGCTGTGGTAATTCATGGTTAAAATCATCATTCTTGGCACATGCACCGAAGATTAGAAGAAAACAGGAAAAATCCTCTCTGAATGACAGATTTACATACCAGGAGGAAAAAAAACCCACATAAAAATCTGATTTGAAGAACACAATTATAATATTTTACCCTCATTTCACTAACCATTTTATTGACTGAAAAAGGAGCTACCTCAAGACTACAGATCTAAAGTGCTAACAAATTAAAACCATCCCCGAAGGAGAAAGACCACTAATCTGAAGCACGCCTCCCAAAAGAATTTCCGAAGATCTATAAATGCCATATGCTGAATAGACAGTATTTCTTTTAAGGTACAAGCAATTTTTTTTTCCTGAGTGACTGACCATACACAGTCAAAAAGGGAAGGAAAAAAGACAAAGGACACCACATAAGAAAAACAAGACGCTATACCAGCATGAAATACCAGCCAACACGCATATGGGAACACTTATTTGATCATCTAAATATGCTTATTTTATACAGTGGATGTCCAAAAGTGATTGCATTTGCACTGATTCACTTAGTGTAAGAAGTAAAGTTGGCCCAATATCCATATTCCATAAACAGAAGTAATAAATTAAAGAAGCTGAGGCTCTTCTTGCTGCCAAAGCACATTTAAAATGTGAGCCAGAAACAGAGCGCAGCTAAGAAGTTTTGGAGAAAAACAGAGAGAAAGAAAAAGCTGTTATTTTGTAAATACAATTACTCTTTGAAATGCAGGAAAAGGATAGTAAGTGAAGACTCTGCAGGAGTCTGGAGGCCTTGGCAGTGTTTCCCCTGCCAGGTCCAGGGAGTGATGGTGCCTTTCTCCTGATGGGACACCTGTCCCCTCACTCCTGCTCACCTGTACGTGCAGGTCTCCCAGTCTCGAGTCATGAAGTTGTATGCTGTTGTGGCATGCCTGCAGAGTCGTGCCTCATGCTGGGTGCACTTCCACATCCTTAATATCTTAAAATTATACTTCACACTGTAATGAATCACATGCACATGTTATGAAATACATAAGTATAAACTGACAATACATATGTGCTTTAATATAAGACAGAGAATATATAGTATGTCCTCAGTTGCCGTTCAGCACCTGGAGATAAACATCTTCATTACAGCTCTGGGAGCAGCCAGCCAGTCCCAGGAAACAGCAAGGGAGAAAATCACTGACTCTTGCAGCAGAATCCTCCTTCACATGAACTAGACTTTTGATAATTTCATATGATGACAGACCTCCACAAAAGCCCTCCTGAAAAGCCTCAGGGTCACCCAGAAACAGAGACGTGAAAATGTTAGGTATACCTTGGCATTTGCATGAATGCAGCTGCTTGCTGTTCTTCTCTCTCTGTGAACAGCTAAATCAACGTTCTTATGTGCTGAAACCCCATATTGGTCACTCAGAGTACATATCAGCTGTGTGATATACCCTGTACGACCTAATGTAAGATGAGCTGTCACATGTTCTACCTCTGTTCACATTGATCTGTCTTCATTTTGGCCGTGTGTGCTGTGGAAGGCAATAGGGTTTCTTTCTAGCAGCTGACTTCCAGTTTTCATGCATTCGAGACAAAATGTCACTGGCCCGTTATTTTTAGAAGAAACTTCTGATTTGACAGGAATAGCATAAAAGTATTCAGAGGAATGGGTCCTTGCTTTGCAAAGCACTGCCTGAGAGTGCGGTTCGCTCACATGCATGTCTGGCAGAGCCATCCTTATACCAGTTGACCTCCTCTACCTTTGATAATGCTTTTCTACTCAGCGCTGGCTGAAGGTGGTGAGCAACCAACAGCACTGCAAACCGGTGGCAAGATGGTGCAGCATGGATATGGTTTAGACGAACTTGTGAGTAAGTGGGACGAGGTGCCGCCAACCGCCGTGCTGTGCCGAAGCGAACGAGGAGCTGCCGAGCACAGCAGGAGCGGAGGAGTAGGCTCCAGAGGGCTTGCAGATGGAGCCAGGCGAAGGGACAGCTGTTAGCAGGCATGGGCACTTTTCGCGCCTTGAAACCAAGGTACAGACCTCGCCGGGGAAGCAAATCATTCTTGGATGACATCCACTTGGAAACTCTTCCTCAGTAGAAGGCAGAGGTTTCCACTCAGCAGACTGCTCGGGAAGGCTTTCATCCCTTTTTTTTATCAGTCATTTTTCTCTTCTCATACCAAGTGCTAGCCCCCAGCCTGCTTTGCCTGATGCAAGCCATGTGGTCTGGAGAGCTGTACTGCAGTAGACACTATCTGGGAACCATGTCTGTGTGCATTGTAAGTATTTGTCACTCTTCAGGCCATAAACTTCCCAAGGAGTCTTATTTTTCCTGTTAATATGGAAACCAAAAATTACAGGAACTCCTCACTAAAATGATGATGTTAGCTTATTTCCTGTGTAACGTGGATTGACATGTACATATGCTGCTGACATGTTAGAAAAGCAGCTATCTGCTCTCAAACTTGCTAGAGCCCACTCATAGGACACAGATCCAGACTGAGTGAAAAAAAGGGTTGTTACTGTGAAAAATCAAAGTGTTCCAGGGTACATTTCCTAAAGGCAAGTAAATTCCTTCATTCCAAGGCTAAGAAAAAAATCTTCCTGTAAATAACTTAGAGTGATTAAGAGGAGGTATCTAACTGCAGTCCACTGAAGGAAGCTCTTGCATTAAAATGTATGCTGTCCTTAAAAAGAAAGGATTTTTTAAGTGGTGGACACAATGCATACTGAAAATCAATAGGGTTTTCATATGTCTCTTATACATGCCCCTAAGGATAAGTTATCCCATTCTTCTCCTCAATTCACACTGGGGTTACAGCAAATACTGAAACAAGCACATACCATCTTGTTCATTTTCTCATTCATCTTCATGCATATGTCATCTATAAGCTTTTTTGTCCCATTAGAATGCAAGCCACAAATATTTAAAAATCTCAAATGTTTACTGCAAACCAATTGGCTGAACCAAATTTCTGGCCATCCTTATAAAAAAAGTTTCATTTTAATAATTTCAGAACTTTTTGGTTCTGTCTTAAATATTTATATTTTTAAACTCCTTTAAGCATATAAAATAACTTCCCTTTTGAAATCAGGGTCATCTCCAAAATCACAATCCATTTTGTTTTGAAAAGATGGGATGTGAGCTGTTGCTTACTGTTGCTGTTGCTTAAAACCATTGCTCAAATGAGACTCAACAAAACCATCTTTTTCCTACAAGTAGAGTCAAGATTTGGTGACCTGCTATTCACTAACAAAAAATCAGAAACGTTTTATTGGACTGGTTAGCTGTCTTAGGTAGTGCCATTAACTTATATTTTGTTACAAATAAATGTTTGTTACTACTGTATGGGTGCAAGGGCATGCCTGAAAATATCACCTAAGAAGAAGATAGACAGCTCCAAAATCTCCCACTGCTGCTCTTGGGCAAGGGAAGGAGCACAGCCACAAAATCTGGTCAGACAGCTGACTTCCTTTTCCATAGATATAGCAGCAAAACCTAAGGGAAAAGGTACTTTCTTGCTTGTCTGAGAAAACAAGCCATGCTCTTGAGCAGTACCTAAGCTACAAAAGAAGTTGTTCATATTGCTCACATTTGCTGGTGAAAAAGCAGTTGGTGCCACTGATGACCCCAGACAAATTGGAGGTGGAGGAGAAAAGGGAGAGACATCAGGCAGGTGCTGGGCAAGGGGACGGAGGATACAGTCAACCCATGGAAATGGGCTGCTCTCACAGGAGGGTCTCATATTAGCCATGTGTCTAAATAGTCCATCAAACCACAAGGGTTTCATAATTGCTGGATAGCTTTTTTTACCAGCATAATTAGCATTTGCCTTGAGCTTATGCAAGAGCTGTTAAAGAACCACCTTCAAGACATACTGTTTGAAAACCTCCCCCCATGGCTAATGTTTATTGCAGAATTTCCTGACAGTATTTTGAGGAACACAAAGTTACACAGACCTTCTGTGACAGGAGCAGGACAATGATTTCAGCTGCATGGGGTATGATATATTGTTTTTTCTGGCAAGTAAAGCTATACATCTGAATGCATCAAGAAAAAGAAAGGGACATAAAGCTCCTTAAAACTGCAATTAAACCACACAGATGAAGAAAACAACAAAAGCAGGGAAAAAAAGGGGTAGCTGTATTTGTATACTACCACTAACTGGTATTATATAGATAGAATTTGGCATAACTTCAGTTGTATATTGGCTGGTCAAGTTTCTAACAAGTTCCTCTCCCTGGGAAAGTTTTGCCACTGGAAGCATTTTGTGTTACTAGACTAAATTCTGCAGTAGATTCCTTCTAATGGTACCAAAAAAGACCTCAGTGCAAAAGAAAGTTTTCCTTTACTGAGGAATCAATGTAACCTGGTAGACAGCTTTGGAGGCAAGACATTAATTTCAGTGAAATGAAAAAAAGAATGAAATGATTACTCTTACTTGTGGTTTTTTCTGCTAATGAAGGTTGAGGAAACAGCGTGAAGACTTTTGATTATTTTTTCTATTAAAAGATCAAATCCTGCTTTCCATTGTAATGCACTGAAGTGCTGGGAGTGCATCTCTGTTATCTTCAACAAACTAAAGCCATCACCATCTATTTACTCCAGAATGAGAACAGAATCTGGCTACAGAGTCAAAGGTTCCCATTCTGCCCTGAGGCCTAATTTGTCCTTTTTAAAAAGTGACCTAAATAACAGCATTGATGCCACCAGGAGAACAGCAGGTTTCGAGTAAGGCACAGACACCATTTTCTGTGTGACTGCCCTTGACTTTGTAATGCATAGCTGCATATGTGGGATGGTAGCACGACTGGCAGCTCCACTGTTATCGAGTCTGAAAACCCTCTGCAGTTTAAAGGTCTGCTCTTCTAAATACTCTAAATTTCCTAAAACAGGTTTGCTTATCCTGAAATTGGGTGTGCCTCACAGGGGTGTGGAGCAGGGCTAGGGTTCAGCATTTAGGGAGATTTGAACAAGTGGTTCCAAGTAGCAACCTCTATGGGAGAACCAAGCAAACCTGGTTTGGGGGCTGCACAATTTTACTGGGGTGTGCAGTCAACTGTTATTTGTCCTGTCTAATGCACAATGTTGGAGAGAGACATGGAACACTAGTCAAGAAAGAAACTGGCTATTTCAGGCAATGCAGGCTCAGGAATTAAAGGAGCAACAGAATCACAGAATAGTTGAGGTTGGCAGGACCTCTGCAGGTCATCTGGTCCAGCCTCCCTGCTCAAGCAGGGCCACCTAGAGCCAGTTGCCCAGGACTGTGTCCAGATGGCTTTTGAATGTCTCCAAGGGTGGAGATATTGAAAGATTGGCTTACTCACCTATTAAACAAATTAAAGCTCTACTGGAGCAGGAGTCATACGCCACTGACCTCCAAGCCAGCTCAGAGCCAACCATGAACAGCAATTTCTTCTTGCACATAAATGTCGTTTATCACAGTCTCTCTCAACCAAGAGTGTGTGCCTTAGGGGGCGGTCAGAGTTATTTTGGAGTTTTGTGTTCTGAGGACACCATGAAATTCAGAAAGCTCAAGTTTTTCCTTCAGTGAGCTGGCAACTGTGAATGTTTGCTGTGAGCAGAGGCCATTAGGGGAAAGACGAATGAGGAACGAAGAATGACAAGTTTGGAGCTACCATGAGAATACCATGAGAGCAGACTGGGTCAGCTGGCATGAAAGGAGGATGGACACATAGTGGAAAAGTAAAATCCTAGGAGAGGTGATCAGTTCAACAACAGTTGGTGGGGGGGTCACTGTCAGCCACCCATTCTCTTTCCCCTGGATTCATAGCCTTTGCAGAGCCCCCAGCTCTCCATAGGTGTCTGACCTATACTTCCTCCACATATATGTGAACATATCATCTTCCTCCCTTTATATGCAAGATTGAAAATCGGCTATTTGGACAACACATCCCAAGTCCTTCTCTCTGCCATCTCTGACTGCAGGGGTGTCAGTGTCACCAGCCAAAACCAGCTGAAGCATGAGTCAAGACCAGTGCTGAGGTTTCAGGGGAAGAGCTGAGAACTGGCATGCTTGCTCCACATCACAGGAGAGGAGTACTGGTGGAGATAGAAAGGTTAGGTTTTTGACCCTATCCACCTTGCAGAGTACTTTCAACTCAGCAGAAAATATCACATTAATGTAAATGGTCCACATAACACCTCTCTTTTCTGTTTAAAGGTCAGGTATTTTCTGAGCTCTTTAAAAGCTGATTATTTCTGTGAATGTCATTGCTGTTTGGTACGTCTCATAGGGATACTGGGAAAGTCTAGTAATCTAAATTTGGGATCATACAAATCAAGGGGTCAATACAAAGAATCCTTCTTTACCTCTTCCCTACTCCCCCACTCCATTTTTGGTTTGACAGATTCTCTCAGTACTGTTTTCCCGGGTCTGAGGAACCAAGCAGGATGCAGATCCAACCCTGAAGATCTCAGTGATCTCGCAGCGCAGGCAGTGGTTATCTGGCAGTGACTCAGGCTGTGCTCAGGTCACTGCCAGGTAGCCACTGCCGGCTCTGACTGGCAGCTCTGAGCATTGGCCTGGAGGTGGGCTAGGGAGGGAGGATGGATCTGTGTCTCGATCCTCCCATTCCCCCTTGTGAGTGGGAAATTAGAGATTTCTGTCGTTCAGGAGAGGGGGAGGAAGGTCGTAAGAGCTCAGCCTGCCTTTTCTCCCATGTGGCGCACAGCAGCTTGCCAACCTGTCACTCTGCTTCTTGCTCCTTCATATGCTTTAAGGACCAGCCCCTCTCCTCTCTTGTACCACTGGGTTTAGGATCTGGGGCTGCCCTGAAGAGTGCCTAAATTTAAACCTCTGAAAACACAGAGATACAAGATGACTGCAGATGCAACCTTAATGTTTGCTGGAGGAACTCTAAGTGAAACGTTACTTCTTTTTTGGATAAGCCAGGAATTATCTGCAAGCACACAGTTTAATATATAGGACTGCAAAGAAATCAGGATAGTAATCAAACAGCATGTCAAATGGTTCAAACCAAAAGTACATAGCATTGTCAGGGAGGGAGGCTCTTGAATGATTAGAACCAGAGAAAAACAGGTCTGGAAGGGACTTCGGGAGATCATGTAGTCAGTTCCCTGGCCCCCAGCCAGTTTGGTTATGTGTGTTGTTCCCGACAGATGTTAGCCTAAATTGTTGAGACTGCCAGTGATGGAGACTCCACAACTTCCCCAGGCAATCTATTCTAGTGCTTCCCTAATTGTACCATTAGAAAGTTTTCCCTAATGCCTCAGAAAATTTTTATACACTTCCTTTGCGGCAGTTGAACTCCACCGCTTCTTGACCTATCCCCTGTAGATGCAGAGGGCAGGTTACGCCTTTCCTCTTCACAGCAGCCTTTATGTACTAAAAGGCTGTTACCGTCCCCTCCCCCTGTCTATTTTTCTTGAGACCACACCAAGGTAATTCCTTCTCTATTTCCTCCAAGGTCATGCTTTTTCAGACCTCTTGTTGCTTTCCTTTGGACTTTCTCAAATTTGTCCACATATGTCTCAGATTACAGCCATATCTAGGCTGAGGAACAGATAGATAGTATTTCTCCAAGTGTCCCTCTGTGACACTGTTTTTTATACACCCCATACAATGCTTGCCTTTTTCATGACACGTATTCGCAACTTAATTTTGTTCTCACCAACCTCAGATTTGTGATCAATCCTGTCAAAGTGTAGCACCTTGCATTTTCACTGTGGAAGTTAATCCTGTGTGTTTTCCAGGCCATTTCACTGTTTCCCCAAGGGCACTTTGAATTCTAATGTGATCCTGCAATGTACTTGCAGCTCCTCCCAGCAGTATCATCTGCTAATTTATCTAGCACCTCTCCTTTCCCATCATCCAGACAGTTAGCGATATCACTGGGCAAAAATGGCTCTATCATCCCGTCCAAAGCATCCTTTCACTTTGAGATCAAACCTTTGCCAACAGCTCTGTGGATACAGGTACCAGGACAGCTTGCAAACAGCCTATTGGCTGTACTGCTTGCTTATGGGATTGTGAGCCGTGCACAGCTGTCAAAACCTGATTAAAGCAAAGATAGCTGCTATCCACTGCTTATCCCTTTATTTCAGATGATATGTACTTGGTAGATCCAAGCTGGATGCTAACCTTTTCACCTTCCAGTTCTTCCCAAGAAGTTTGCTTATTTGTGAAGATTTTCTAGAGACTGCATTTAAGCTGATGGCTCTGTGATCCTCTGACACTGCTTTCTCTGTTTTTTTATTGCCCCTTCCTTTCCCCTGATCTCTTCCAGACTCCTGATACCTCTGCTTCTCCCCACAAGGCCTCAGTGATAACTGCTGACAAGCTGGAGATATCCTTGTGTAAGACGAGGAAGCTCAGCCAATTGAAAATGCGAGCCTACCTAATACCTCTCTGGCTTGTTCTTTTCCTATTATGGTCTTTTGTCCTTGGAATTAATGATGTTAACCACCTGATCACTGCTATAGGGATGATAGATGAAAAAAAAAAAGCATTAAACACTTCGACCTTCATCTGTAATGTTTCCCTCTCCACCAGTCTTTTCCTTACTAGAAATGTACTTGTAGAGTGATTTCTTCTTGTCCTTGATGCCTCTGTTCTTAGATGCTTGAGTTATTCTTTTATACACACCTTCAGCAATCTCACCTACTGTTTCCTTCCTACATTTCCTCTTGAGTTAGAGATCACTGAAGAGCTCATGATTTTGCTAAATTTGTATCTTTCTATAGCTGATTTCTTCCTCTGATTCTTTGAGAAGCTGCCAGCTTGTTTAATCTTTTCCTTAAAGTGCCTTCCATGTGACTTTGTCTACCAATCCTTCACAGTTACTGAAGTTTGCCTTCGTGCATTTCATTTTTTTAATTCTTTTTATGAAGATTATAAACTTTGTCATTTCTTGTTCACTCTCACACAAATTGCTTTTTACTTTTATATTCTGAACCCTTCCTTCTCCATTGGTTAGTATCAAAACTAGAAAAAGATTTTACTGTTTCATCTTCCTTATCAAAAACTGTCTTCCAAGGAGCGGCTGAACAGTCTGGGTTTTGCTATATTATTTCCCTTTTGTATAGTTAAAATCCCTCACTATTCCCAAATCTTGCATAGAATGATTCTGTTAATAAAAGCTTATAAGAGTGTCTTGTTAATCTGATCCGCTCTAGAGGCCTCCCTTTCCACTGCAAGATGGCAAACCTTCTTCTTTTCTTCCTTAATCATTTTAAGAGACTGCCAGAAGTATAACTCCCTCTACCTCATAGTCAATTTAGGAGCCAAGGCAATAGCTTCTCTCTTTCTCATGCCTGTCTTTCCAGAATGATTTATAAATTATATTAATATTCAGATCATTTTAGATAATCAGCCTCTTTGTTGTGGTGACAGTACCATTTCCTTGATTATACATTAAGACTTCCATCTCAGTTTCAAAATAATAATGTTATACTTGGTCAAATGAAATGCAACCATCAGTTATCCAGCAAAGGAAGCTTCATGATGGAAATGCAACATTAAAACAGTAACCTCAGGCTAGAGCCACAGCCTCAATTAGTATTGCCCTCTGTAGATTTTTAGGGTCAGATTCTGAGACTTCCCTCCCCAGACCAAGCTTCATGTCTGGGAACAGTACCCACAGATGTCCAGGTGCAAGGCAGCGATCTGCCTACATGAAGTAACCGCGTGTTTTTTCCAAGGAAGCATCCCCAAAGAAGTGGATGCTAAATCCCAGATGCTGAAGAGCACTGAAGATTCACAGACATAACTTGCCAAGAGCAAAATGCTTAAACCAGCTTTTTCATGTGGAGGATAGGGATGAGGAACCCCACCACCAATACCTGCTTGTTAGAGGACTCAGGAGAGGAGGGAATGAATCCAGGGTGAAACATCTGCCCCTGCCTATGCAGGTTTGTGTCCCTATCACCCAGCCAGTGAAATGAACATCCCAAAACACTGAGCTAAAGGCATTGCGTGCCTCCAGGGTGAGGCAGCAGCTAGATGGAGGATCCAGAGGTCAACATAATTTCTTAAAATTCCCCAAAATGTCAGTTAGAGACAGAAGCCCTGGATCTCCCCCCTCCCTCCTTAAGCAACCCAGCAGGGAGAGTTCAGCCTCTGCTAAAGTGATTTTCCTGTTACTCACCATACTTTCTCCCATGAACAAAAATAAAACAATCTGCTCTTGTGGCATTCCCAAGCTCCAGTCTCAAGGCTATATTATTACGTGTACACGTAGCTGCCATTAGCTCTAATAATGTGTGCATTGTTCAGGGTGCAAACCAAGAGCTCTGCTGCCACCACCCATTACAGTGAGTAGTGCTTTCTGACTTCAGTGGCCCCGTCAATTGCCCGAGGAACCAAGGCTTGCCAGAATTTGTACCTAATGCTTGTATTTTTCAAAGCACGGAGCTGCTCAGTCCTGGGGAGATTCTGTGGACTTAGGTAGCGGGAAGGATTACAGAATGTGTCTTCATCTGACGACAGTGTCTGGCTGGTCAGTGAGAATGATACAGAAGTGCCAAAGGAAAGCACTATTTCTTTCTTAGAAAAGACATGTGGTACAGCTGCCTGCATAGCAAGGAGAGATCTGGCTGAGTAAGTGAGGCTGGGTGAAACATCTGTTTTGTGTTTCCCAGGCTTTTGACAGCAAAACAGAGTTATTTTGGGGTTTTTACAAGTCTTGCAGTCATTTTAAACAATGTTTTTGCCAAGTTTTCCACTTTTTGCTAAATACGATTGCTCTTGATATCAAGACGTGACTTTACTTCAGAAAAAAAAAGTCATAAATGTCTGCTGTTACCTACATTCCCTTCCCCTACCTACCTTTTTTTTGCTTTCCTAGTCCAGCTTTTAAATATCTATTCCAGAACCTTGTGAGAATTTCTGCTGGTGATAGAAGGAGAAAGATTTCTTTCATGAACAAATGAATGGTTTCTCTTAGAAGAGAATTACATATGCTGCTGCCTTAGTTTTTCCCCTCCCCCTCTGACTCTTGGTTTCCAGATGTAGTGAAAGCTGGTTTGAGCAGAAGAACATATGTTTTCAGCATGAATTCTGTTGGCAGGGTGCTGCTGCACAGTACTGCAGAGTTGCTGCAAGCCATCCCTGACCAGCATACATGTATAATGTGCTCTAGAGATTATCTTGCTTCATTTTTATACTCCTTCCCCTCCCTTTAGCAAGTTTCACTTTAATACAACACTCCAGACTTTGTGCTCTGTTCCACTGCTGAACACCTGAGTGCTCCTATCAATAAAAATGTTAGAAACTGAGCTCTCCCAGATGCAGGGAAAAGGCAGCTAACTTTAATCCGTGCCTTCAGCATCCCCCTTCTTTGATCTGCATCTGAGGCATGTGGCCATTCATATTTGTTAATTAAAAAAATAAATTATGTTGTCCAGTGCTCTAGTTTTAGGCTGGAAATGTTGTAACAAAGGAAGAACCTCACATGTGGTCCTCAGTGTTTATAGAGATCTTCCTCCTGCCTATTAAAAATTAATAGGACCCTTTATATTTATCTGGTGATATTTGGCTCCATTCAACTTTGGACCAGCTTCTGGCTCACTTGCTCTTTTTGAACAGTCTCTTGCTCCAGGAGGAGTAGATTTATTTGGGGGTGAAGCACAATTCAGCAAGAGCGAGTGTGCCAAAATCTAGTTCTATAGTAGCATCACAGGGAAACTGTACTATAAACATGTCTTATCTTAGCAAGCAATATATCAGAATGATAATATTTCCATTAAATATATTTTCAATGACAGAAGGTTAGAATCACACTTTGTTCAGTCATAGATGCTTGGCTGAGTCATCTGCTAACTTGCTGCTTGCCTTACTCCTGTCATATATTATCCGTGAATGAACACAGCAATTTCCATCCCTATTATTCTTTGGGTTCAATCATTTAGTGCAGTCTGCAAGGCAGCTATGAGGCCATCTTTCCATCATAACCTCTATTACTTCAGCTGCTAGTGAATTATCAAACCAGCAATCCATAAAGCCCTTAGAGCTCATATTAATTATCAGAAACTGATGAGATATAAGCATGTTAATTGATTCCTTTCATATGCATGCTTTTAAATACAAAACCAGCCCAAGATAGGAACTTTTTCTGATATTTGGTGTTATGCATATTATGCTAGGTTGTGCAAGTGAAAGTGTTTGGTTAACAACTATTATTTCACTTGGCTTGATTTGTGACATAATATAAATAACAGTAGACTGTAGGTACATCTCAAGAAAACACTGTTTGTTAGATTAGTTTCTCCAAAGTATTTTATGTGTCTTGAATAATCGTTCTGGGGAAACACAGTGTTACTCTTTTGAAACCGAGGGCTATACAAAAATTTTTTTGGGGGGTGCAGTTTATAAATATAGGAAGGAATAATATGGTGTATGGCTAGATATGGTGACAGACTTGGAATGGCATAAGCTGTTACCATCTCTGATTTGAGATGTGAGCGTGTAGATGCATTTCCTCTACCGTAATGCAAAAACAAGACAGATGAGCTGAAAGATCTTCAGAAAACT
This sequence comes from Pandion haliaetus, assembly GCA_013401275.1. Classification (NCBI taxonomy): domain Eukaryota; kingdom Metazoa; phylum Chordata; class Aves; order Accipitriformes; family Pandionidae; genus Pandion; species Pandion haliaetus. Next base: position 19,161 of record VYZV01027793.1, on the reverse strand, counting down.
ATCCTGGAAGTCAATGCTTCTTTTAAACCCAAGTGCTGATTTATGATGAGAATGTGATGTTTAGTTTCCCCAATTCTCCTGAATCCAAAAAACATGCAAATATTTTTAGATGACGCCAAGCCTATTTCTGCCAGCAAGTGGCACTCATGGTTTGGGCCAGTAGGGGAGGTAAGCTAGTAAAGCAGGACATATGTAGAACTTGAAGGGCCAAAATGTAAAGTTGGGACCCAGAAACCATGGTGCTGGACTGCTAGCTGATCCTGCAGGCACAGATACTCCATAGGGGCTTGGCATTCTTCATGCGGCTTATTTTCTGACCATCAAGTCAGAGCAGCTAGCTGCCTCGCTGACCTCTCAAACCAGTCAGGAGCAAGGCACTAAGGAAGAGGCAAGTAGGGAACTAAGTGATCTTGGAGCATGCCTCATGTTTGCCAACAAATTCATGCTGTAAAAATCCTGGGAGACACCCTGGCTATACTTTAAAGACCATGGCGCACTGTCTTTGCTGTTCTTTGCCTTTCTGGAATAACCAAGGAGGTAGGACAGTTACCTGTGACAGGGGAGACATGACTTCATTTCCTTCCTCAGCCTGTGTGAGGACAAACTTAACAGTGTCTCTCGGAGAGGAGAGCACATAAACATTCAGCCATAGGGTGCTGAAGAGGAATTTTTCCAACTCTTGTGCTGAAGCCATGCCACCATGCAGCGGAGAAGCCATGTTTCTGTGGGATGGATTAGGAAAGCACAAAAAAATGAGACTGCAGCCCACTGCTTAGACTGCTGTCACGGGGCAGGAGTGGTCTGAAATTTTTAAGTGACTGTTAATTTGACATGCAAATATGGAGTTTAAAACAAGGATAAATAACAGTATATTTAAAAAAATGTGTAAGCTCTGGAAAAAAGCCAGTAAGCACCACTTAAAGAGAGGTTATAGACTGAAAGTGGATGAATAGATACCTACACATACTTCCAAACCTGAGTGAACCACTACATCCCAGAGAGCTAGCTGAGGCGTCTCCTCTGCTTAACACAGGGAAAAGGCTTGTACAAAGCCTGTAACAGCTCCAAAGACCAAACTTTGAAGACTGGAAATCATTTCTAGTGAAGTTAATCATGCTAAAATGTACCACCTGCTTTACTTGTACACAACAGGCAGTCAGATAAGGCACACTCTGGTGCTGGTAAGGCTGTCTCGGGGCCCCTGGGGGCTCGGAAGGCTGCAGAGGCCGTGGGGGAACATGCCACTTGCACTGGGAGGAGGGCATCCAACCTCCCTGTGTAGACCTGCATGGCCTGGGGAAAGTGGGAACCTGCTTTTAAGGCTCAAATCCTCATACAAAGCCAAAAATAATGAATATCCAAGGAGTTCTCACAGCAGCTGAATTATTGTGTGATATGTTTGGGGTATTTTTCCCCCCCAAAAAAGAGAAAGGGAAAATGAGGCTCTGCTGCACAAAGACCATGTGGAAACTTTCTCTCTGAGGCTCCCACTGATGTCAGAGCAGCTCTGGAGAAGGCCTGGGACTGAAGCCTAAACCTAAGGGGCAGATTTGGGACCTTGTAGAGGGGAGAGAACTGTAAGATTATTCCTGGAAAAAAAACCTCAATTTTGCCTTTATACCTCCATCTTTCTGTGCCTGCACAGAGGATGGTCCATTGGAGTAAGACAAACAAGCAGCTGTAGTTAATCTCACAGAGAGGAAAAACATGACTAGTACTGCATCCACATCCCAAATTACCGGGTACGCACTTATGGCTGGGCCAGTCCTTTGGTGCACTTCCGGAACTTGCATCTACAAACTGCAGCAAGATACCACATCTGTTAATATTACCATGGGCTGTCCATCCTGTTGAAGGCAAGTAAGGATCTGAAACCCCACAGAATGCGTTAAAAAGTGAATAAAAACTTTCTTGGGGTCTCTGAAGTGCCAGGACATGTTCTGGTACAACATGAAAAGAGGCATCACAGAGGCTAATGGAATGGCCTACGCAAGCAGGTATTTGTATAATTCACACAATCAGGAGCCAGAATTAGCCCCAGAACAATGAATGGTCTTGGGATGTAATGTTTATTCATAACGTCTGTTTAAAATATTCTCAAATCAACCTAAACGTATTTCTTCACCTATCCTGAGCCCTGAGGTCATTTGGCTGCAAGAAGAACTGAGATATTGTTATGACACAAGCTTGGATAAGTCACAACCTCGTAATTTCTCCTACTGTGAACATGACAAAGAAACACTGCACTTGCTTCTTGATAGTCTATTTTCATATGTGAAATAGCTTTGCACTTTTACATAAAATAGATTTATCAGAGGAAAAATAAAATATGATTAGATCATCGGTCCTGCTGTTTGTCTTCAGACCTCATCATGACATTCGGGGAGACAGCAGGCCATGACAGCAGTCTCCTGACATGACCAAGATTGTTGTCATTGCAATGCCAAAAGATGCAGCACACAATGGCTCTCTCATTTAGCAATAATCTTTTTATGCAGAGAAAGTAAAATGGTATCTTGTGATGGTGTGCCACAAGTTCTCCAAATCAACAAGACAGCATAGGAAACATCTCATGTTTGTTACGTTGTCAGCTCTTCTTTTTAGCCAATGGTAGCAATTTCCACTTTTTGTAAAATGGTTAGGAGTCTGCCAAGTAATCACCCACAAAAACAGTAGATCGAGAAGAAAGGGATAATTCTCACTATCATAACGGTTGCAGCCCCTGATATCAGGTCAGATATTGTTTCCAAGTGAATAACCTACAGGTGTATTTCACCAAGTCCTATGTTTCCATGGTCAGTTTTTAAGATCAAAGAATACCATAGGGAATGGTTCAATGATGACAGAAGATGGGCCATGAAAATATGTGTAATAGCCTACCTCACAACATGGCCATGAATAAATTAAGATGGAAAATTAGGAGTCGCTTAAAGTCATAAAGGAAGTTTGGTTCTTAAATAGCCTGACAGCAGGGCTGCCACAGCCCTGTGAAATGGGGCAGGGTGCTGTGATGCAAGTTTCCATGACAGCAGGGGACAACTGGGGACCCAGGAGCTCTCTTCCACACTTCTTTCTACATTTGTATATTTAGGTGAATGTTCTTCTTCATCTCTCATTTTTACCTGTTTGGATTTGCAAGCGGGATGTTAACCCTGGAAAACTAATGTCTTTAGTGAGTGGAGAAATAGAAAGAATATAAAATTTTGTCAGTGGGAGAAAAGTAGAAAAAGACCAAGAATTTATGGAGCCAATTATTTCCTTGATCAAGTCAGTTGAATGTAATAGATTTTAAGGCAAGCTTCAGCAGTTCATATAACAAAACTATTCAATGAAATAGGCTTACCTATGTTACAGAAAACTTCTCTAACAGTTTTCATTGGATTAGGGTCAAGAGGAACATCCCAGAAACAGTTCACAGTGATAATTCTGGACTTTATAAGGGAAGTAATTTGCAGTGAGAATTTGGTATTGTGCAAGTTTTCCATTCACATGAGAAACCATTCCTTGATGTCTCTGCAGACAAATGATTTTATTCACATTACAAAGGACCCCAACCAAGATAAGTGCCCCAGTGTTTCAAGATCACAACAAGTTCATCATAAGAAATTGTCTCAGAGAAGCTACAGTAACCTGAGCTGCAGTAACTCGCTGCACACTTGAAACTGCTATGCTGAGATTCACAGGTATAACTATAATAATGGAAGTCTGAAAGAGGGGGTAATCCAACCTCTAAGCTAACGCGGACCAGCGGTTTTAACCTTAACTGCTGTAGCTATAAGAATGTGTAAGATGGCATAGGAGGACAGGAGGAAATTTTTCTTTTGCAGAATTCATTCCCTTATGAAGAGTGGAGCTACTATATGAGTAAAGATGTAAACACAAATGTCAAGGCTGAGCAGCCAATGGCCAACCTGTTGTTACCAACAGAAAATATACTTCAGCTTGTACTGTTTTATTCTTGCAATGACCTATTCTAATTACTTTTTAGCTCAATGCACTAGGAGCCATTTGCTAACCGGAATTTTAAATATTAATGCAAGAGTGTTTAAGATGTGTCCATTAAGTCTGGTAAAGTTGTGTTTGATTAACGGGCTTTTCATAAATGCACTGACACAAACGCTTTTTTTTTTTTAATTAATTCAGCCTGCAAATGAACATCATCCATTTTGCTATCATATTTTATCAGTCTGTAAAGTGCATTCTCACTTCAATTTTCAGCCCTGAATGCAGAACACTTTGTGAAAAATGACAGAATTTTAATGAGAAAGTGAACAACATGCCATCAACACCCTTTCGCCACTAAAAATGGAAAAACATCAAGCTTTAAATCATGTTCCCTCCACACCTTTGGACATCTGCGATTCTGTCTGAGTCCTCAAAATCTGCTATATCTATCACCAGGTGCAGCCTTTAAACGCTGAGGAGCTTTCTGCTTCATTCGTTGGCATGGCAACAGTTGTCAAATCATCCCTTGATAATGCTCTTTAATTGATTGTATAAATTATTTCTGAGATATGTGATTGCAAAATGTACTGAAGCTCTTAAGTGTACTGATCAGATTATGTGCATTTAAAAATGCACTGAATTCACTGACCCTAGCCAAGAACCTGACCCTCTTACAAGCCTGAAATTCTTTAGATGAAGCATAAACATTAAGCATCAAGAAAAAGTTCAAAATGATGGCAAAGGTATATTCTACTCCAAGTGCATATTAACAGTTATACTAGGAAAGGTCACTCACGAAAACATGAACAGCAATAAAGCTATTGTTAATACGTTTGCTTCTGCACAGAGAGCTAAATGGTCAGTGAATGCAGAGATGCTTTCTTTTCCATTATACTCTGAACCATTTTAGATCACTAACTAGTGTAAACTCTGAAGGTAACATTCCTCTGGCCGAAAGGAGATGTTTGCAGTGGAAATGCCTGCGTTTGAGCTGGTTGTCTAGACTTACTTTGATGGCCAGGAGAGACAAACATGCATTTCTAAGACAGATCAGTAAATGTCAGAAGATTTGCTAAACTCCAAAGGCCTACTATTCCTCCATTGACTATAAAAGGCTTTTGGTGTGACTAGCTCAGATGGAGGAACCTACATTCCAGATATCCGAAGTTAACTGAGATGATTAATTTTTCTTCTGCTGTCTTTTCCATCCTATTTTTTTCAACATGGGACTAAAACTTTTTCCATGGTTTATGTGTAACTGATAAACTCTTTTAAGCCCATGCTTAAAATTATCTCTTTTTTCAAACGTTGTAAAATATCTGAATATTAAGATAAATTTCCTATCTGAATAAAAATAAAAAGATGCCTAGATCAATAGGTATCCACATAACTAAGATGAACATTTAGTTCATCTAGTGCTTACAGAGAATTGTGAAATTATTAATCTGGTTTATCTGTAAATTTCAATGTCAAAAGTACTAATCATTAATAGACTGTTGTATCAATGAACTGCAATTGGGCCTTAATATGTTGAACAAGCTTTAAATCCCAGCTAGCATTTCAACACATGGATGAGCACAGATAATAATTTATAAAGATATGCAGAAGGAGAAAGGCTTATCTCAGCTGTAAGGCACAAATGTTTCACTGACCCTCAAACAGAAATTTGGCCTTTTTCTGAGGGACACCCTCCATCTCAATGAAGCAGGGAAGAAAGTGTCTGTTGGTAAGAAAAGTGTCATTAAAAAATAAACCCATCCCTAACAGAGAAATTAAATGCCTTGGGTTTTGATTTAAAGCATTTTTTGAGACAATGCAAAATCCCACACCTACTGATGCAGAAAAGACCCTGCAGAAGAGAGGTCTTTGTGAAAAAAATGGCCACATGTCTGTTGTATATTTATCTTTCCAAAAGGTAGGTCATAAGTCAAACAGTGTCCCACAGCATCATAGTGGAACTGGGCTCTCCCCATACCAATAATCCTCTCGTAGACTGTATTCATCATCTCTATGTCTTAAGTCTGGCATAAAGAGATTAAATGTGTGCACAGACACACATATGGAATCATAGAATGGTTTGGGTTGGAAGGGACCTTAAAGATCATCTATTTCCAATCCCCCTGCCATGGGCTGGGACACCTTCCACTAGACCATGTTGCTCAAAGCCCCATCCAACCTGGCCTTGAACACTTCCAGGGATGGGCCAGCCACAACCCCTCTGGGCAACCTGTTCCAGTGCCTCACCACCCTCACAGTAATGGACTTCCTTACATCTAATCTAAATCTACCATATCCCAGTTTAAAACCATTACCCCTCATCCTATCACTACACTCCCTTGTAAAAAGTTCCTCTCCGGCTTTCTTGTAGGCCCCCTTTGGGTACAGTAAGGCTGCTCTAAGGTCTGCCCAGAGCCTTCTCTTCTCCAGGCTGAACAACCTCAACTCTCTCAGCCTGTCTTCATAGAATAGGTGCTCCAGCCCCCTGATCATCTTCATGGCCCTCCTCTGGACTCACTCCAACAGGCCCGTGTCCTTCTTATGTTGGGAGCCCCAGAGCTGGACATAGTATTCCAGGTGGGATCTCACCAGACTAGAGCAGAGGGGCAGAATCACCGCCCTCGATCTGCTGGTTACACTTCTCTTGATGCAGCCCAGGATATGGTTGGCTTTCTGGGCTGCAAACACACATTGCCAAGTCATGTTGAGCTTCTTGTCAACCAACACCCCCAAGTCCTTCTCCACAGGGCTGCTTTCAATGCACTCATCACCCAGCCTGTATTTGTGCTTGGGATTGCCCTGACCCATGTGCAGGACCTTGCGCTTGGCCTTGTTGAACCTCATGAGGTTTGCATAGGCCTAATTCTCAAGCCTGTCAAGGTCCCTCTGGATGGCATCCCTTCCCTCCAGCATGTTGGCTGCACCATACAGCTTGGTGTCATCTACAAACTTGCTGAGGGTGCACTCAATCCCACCATCCATGTCCCCAACAAGGATGTTAAACAGCTCTTGTCCCAACACCAACCCCTGAGGAATGCCACTTGTCACTGCCCTCCATTTGGACATCATGCTGTTGACCGCAGCTCTTTGAGTGTGGCCATCCAGCCAATTCCTTATCCACCGAGTGGTCCATCCGTCAAATCCATGTCTCTCCAATTTAGACACAAGGATGTCGTGCAGGACAGTGTAAAAAATATATTTCTCTTCTTGCCAGTAATTGGAAAATGGCACAGAAATGGCTCATTTATCTGCTATCTAAAACCATGCAAGTTACTCTGTCCTAAATGGGTATATTCACAGCCATCCAGTATCCCCAGCATACTCTATTAATTCACTGTTGCTATTACAGCCTCCTCTTGGTTGGAGAGCTTATCCTGAGTTTGAAGACAAATTGGGAAAAAGACACTAAAGTAAGTAAATGGTGACTCCACTGTCAAACGTGTCTCCTTCCACGGGGAAGATGCCCACCCTGGAGGATGTGGTGCCTGGGCAGCAACTCCAGAGGGGACAGGCTGATGACAGGTCATGCTTTAATGAGCTCACCTGCCCTCCTTGAGCCAGGCATGAGTGGCAAATGATGGCTTAACCCTGGTGCGATGAAGAGGCAGGCAAGGCTGCCGGGGTGGCCAGGCTGGTGGCCATGCCAGTTCCTGCAGTCTCTGGTGCCTTCCAGCAGTGGGGTTGAGCCCCCTGCTCCCCCCTCCCCCCAGCATACCAGGAGCTGCTCACCTAAGACGGGGACCTGCCAAGTGCGTTTGCCCTGTGCATCCCACAGTTACTGTGCACGGGTAAATTTTCATTGAGAAGAGCTCGCTCACTGATCCCAGCTTCCCTTCCCCAGCCAGGGTTCCAGTCACCTGGGTCCAAAACTGGGGTAAGAATACCTCGAGTGTCACATAGACCTACACGAGAGGGCTTTAAATGACACTCCAGCTGCAGCCATGTGCAGAGCTCAGGACTGGCAACACCCTATGCTCCTTGCACAGCTTGGTGCCACACTTACTAGCTGACAGCGATCTTGCATTTATCTACTTTACGCCACAGTCTGGTGCCTGCAGTGTAAGCACACTCTGAGAGGCAAAGAATGGGGGATTTTCACTTGTGTTAAATTATCTATGCAGTAATTGATATATTGCTCTCGTTTCTGAAAGTTGTAAGTTTTTCTAGCACACAAAAATAAATGAAAGTATAAAACGATCATAAAATGAAAGACAAAGAAGTAGCATCTATCTTTATGTATCCAGAAGATACAATCTATCCAGATTATAATCTAGATGAGGAGAACTCAGTAAATATCCCCTACTCTTGGATGAGGTAAGTATGCTTACTAAGTGAGATATATATGACTGGCTTGACTTAAATTTGTCCTCTTCAACCTCAGACTGAAGACCTTCAGGAACTGCATTGTGTTTCTTGCTTTTACTGTCTTTTTAAATTCAGTTTTCATGTCCTAGCTATTGTCAGAAATATTCTAAATTCATCAGAACTCACACAACGTTTACCATCTAACCAGAGAACAGACAAATACATATGTCAGACCTCATTAACAAAAACTGTCACTGAAGAATGCCTGTTTTCGCTCCCCTTATATCCTACCATACCTCATGCAGCTGATGATCAACAACTGCTGCCTCTTAATGAGCCTGAATCTTCAGCACAGCCCCCTCAGACATGCCTCCTGTTACAACACCTTTGAAAACTTAAAAAACAAACAAACTGGCTACTTTATACCCCAGAAAAAGGATTTTCTAGGAGGAAGGGTCTGTCCTGGAGGAAGGACCTTCTCAGCCTGAGTGCTTCTGCTGAACTCAGCGCTGGAATATTTCATGGCTGAGAGAGAAAGACATTGCAAAGGTGGAAATCCCCACTGGGGCTTGCAGCTGAAAGCCAAACATCCTAAACTCCATCTGGCAGCAGCGGGCAGGCTGTGAAGATGCTGGGAGCCCAGGTAGCATGTCTCTGCAACAAGTGACCCACTTCGGTGGCAACCCGCTGTGTTTGCACTTGCCACCGTGCCGCAGGGGTACATGATGGATGGCCATGTGCGGGGGTGCCGGCTTGTCTCCTCACAGCAGCTGGGGCTGGCTCTGCTAGTGGCCCCCCCTTCCCTGGCATCTGAATCTATTGCCTTCTGTGTCCAGCAGCAATAGGAAGAAATGAGATTAAATTAAATCAAATAGGATTATGTTAAGGATTCGAACTTTTTTTTTTTAATCTCTCAGGTCTGTTAAACCTGGAGCTGACTGATGAAGTCAGTGTTGGACCTCCAGCACTGGAAATCTCCCAAAATGGGTTAGAAAAGGTGGGCACCGCTGCAGTATTACTGATCCTGCCTCTCCAGGTCTTCTTGGCCCCTGGTTGTAGCAAGTGTGGGTCCCTTCCAGTTTTAGGCAATATCTGTGCAGACTCTTTAACTGTGTATATGCACATACATACACACATATATACACACACACTTCAGCTGAAAAACTGCAGATCCCTTTATATAAGGAGGGATTTAACAAAAAAAAATCTCTGAAGGCTGAAACAAGCTGGAAGCACATGTTGCTAGGCAAGTCTCCCTCCTCTGTGTGGGTCCCTTCAAGATTTCTGGTTATTCTGAAATAATATTTCAACTCCAGCATTTTGCCTTGCTCGGAGGCAGCTGTGAAATAGCAGCAGCAGCAGCTGATTAATGCCAGGTGTACATTCAAATCCACGCATCTGTATTTGTTGCTGCAAACTTAAGTAAACAATGACCAAATGTGGCTTTTCTAAGAGCAGTTTGAACTGTGTGTGCATACAGAAACTTAATCACTCTCAGCTGCTAAGTTACAGGCTCAGAGGGCCCTAGCCACAGAGGAAAGCTCAAAGGAAAGTTCAAAAGGTATTAACCACTTGACACGTCTTGTGTTTTGGGAGATGTTTTTGGATGACCGGAGAGCGATAACAATTTTTGTTCTCAAGTCTGGTTTTCCTTTCCATGGAAGAAGATGGAAAAGAGGATTTTCTTTTTCAATTTATCTTGGTTTATTGATTTTATGGTCCATATTACCAGTTGAAAAAAGCATGGGAGGGGCTGATTTACCTAAGACTTGTCCTTACAGTGCAGTGAATGGGCAACATCAGGGAAATTCCTCTTACCAGTTAAGGTAAATTCACCTTTGATTGTCTCTGTGACTGGGGGCTTCCTGGTGAGTTGTTTTAATAGCTTGCTTTGATTAAGACAAAACAGGGAAACAAACAAGGTTATTTTTGGAAAACAGGGACCCAACATTGTACGGTCTGTGACAAAGATGCTGAAGAAAGCCTGTCCTAACCGAAGCCAGTGCAGAGACCCCCAGTGATTTCAATGGGATCAAAATTTTATCCAGTATTTTGTGTGAATGGGGCATCTGTCTTATCTTCAGGTGTTTAGATAATAGTAATAATAAATAAATGATAAATAAAACCCATCATCCGTCTCAAAACTGCCAGGCTGCATATAAAAGTTTTTATCAAATAAAAAAAGCTATTTTTGATGCCCGAAGAAGAAAAAATGAGGGAAGGGACTAACTCAGTACATTGTGAACAAACGTCCGTGAGAGGGAGAGAGCAGGGAGGGAGTGGAAGGTACTTCTGAGGCCGTGCTGGTGGGGTATGCAGACCTGGCAAAACAAGTCACATATGTATGTCATCGGTAACTTGAAGTCTCTGAATAACACGAAGTTAGAGCAGATGCTGACTTGAAATCTCATTTGTAGCAGGGTTAAATCATGTGTGGGTAATTATTAAATATTAAAAGCACAAGTAAAAAAGATTACTCAAAGAAGGAAAAAATGGAATATTTCATAAAACTTCTTGATGAGGAGGTGCTGATGAATGAAGACAGGCATAGGGATGGATTTAAGTGCCAGACTGAAACTTTATCAATTTTGCATGCCAGGTGTTTGATAAAGGCTACAGAATTCCACTGTATAGCTCTTGTCTCAGGTATAGCCCTCTCCTGTCCTTAGACCCCTTCTTTTCAATCCCTTACAGGGAAGGAAGAGTATGAAAGCAGCACTTGGACTTGCTCCTGTTTAACCTCATTTGTCTATCATGACGTAGTGGATGGGGGGGAAGAACCTCTAAGGCTTCTGTCACCTTGAGACCAACGAAAAAGCACAAAACCAGGTTCTTAAGGGTCAAACCAGCTCTTAGACTATGACTGCAGCATAAGGAGGATGGTGACACTGGAGGAAGTATAGCGTTTCTAAAGATCTTGGCAAAGGTCTTAATGGAGAAGGGTGTGAGACCATCCAGCCCTCCACTGTAACTGGGTAAATAGAGACTAAGACCACTTGCTTCCCCCAGGATGATTTCTGCCTTTCAGGAGGGAGTCTTTACATGAAGTCAAGAAAGATGGATGATATTTTATTATAAAACCTAGCAGACGAGCACCCAAATACCAAAATCTTCATAAATGTGCATTCAACTGTAAAGACTTTCAGCATTTTTAAAGTAGGGAATTAAGCTGTGAAGAACTGGAACAGAACTAAATATTATTCCAAGACTTGATATTTTAAGATGTTATTTATTTTTTTTTTAATCTGCCTTTTATTCCTCATGGACTAGTAGCATCAGTGCAAAGAAAGGGGAAAGAATCCAGCTGTGAACCCCTGAACACTCTTCATTTATCAGGCCCACCCCTATAATTCTTATGGTAGTCCCAAAGTTCATATTAAAAAGTCTCAATACACCTATAACTTACCAATAACAGAACCTTTTTGTTCAGTCTTGGCTTTTTGATTATATCTTCTTGAAATCTAAAGAAAAAGCTGTGTTTGAGCACAGTTCATAAGTTCATAAAGAAGTTCATAAATTATGGATATTCTATTTTTTCATAGATGGATTTCAGGATTTAATTTCATTTGTTCAATTACAAGGGGGTTTGAAAGTTCAGAGTCTTATTCAAGTACAGTATCAGACACCTGAATAATTTTCTGCTTGCAGAAGAGCAAATACAGTGGTATCAGCAAGCCAATGATAAATTGCAATGTTTATCAAATGTTGGGATTTTATTGTGGCAGCTACTGTGTTTCACAGTTTGCAGACTGGTATTCTCCTAATAGTACAGTTAAGTTGGATTTGAGAACAACAACAGCTTATAACATCAAAGCTACAGGACAATATTCTTCAACATAAGCTCTGCTCTAGCTCTTCATGTCTTAACTCTCTCCATAAAAATCACTGAAAGTAATACTCAAAATTAAAGAGAAGGGCAATTCTAGAAAAAAAAAAAGCCCTGAGTTCAGAGAGTGCTGGAGCATGGAGGTCAGAAGAGGGTGGCAGGGTGGTGGCAGTGAATGTTTTCTTTGCCGCAGAGACCCTGAGAGCTCAGCTGACCAGGTGTGAAGGCTTCCCCTTCCATCGATGTCCAAGCCGCTCCTGGCTGCTGGCCCCAGCACCTGGATCCATTTGCAGCTGCACAACCTTCTTGGCCAAATTCTTGAAAAGACAAAGGTCACATTGTGCTTTCTGCTGTAAATACACAGAGGCTGCTGCAGCTGCAGGAATGGAAATGGGAGCAGAAGCCAGCCAAAGTTACTGCTATAAAATTGCAAATGGGCATTTGGAAAATAAATTCCCATCAGAAGTTTTCATGAAGGTTTTACTTTGGCTGATAGGCTGCCCAATCTGAGAATATAACCCCAGGCTTATGTCTTTTCTTGCTATTAGTTGTATATTAGTGTAACTCCGTTAACTCAGCTGCATTATTTCCAGACTCCCTTGGAGGAGAGAGAACCTATATTTACCTGATACCTCTGAGTGTAGCAATCCTTCAGGCTAGCCTGTGAGCAATGCCAGAGGAGGAGATTGGACCTCGTAAACTGGGCAAGCCATCTCACTGCCCGAGCCACAATTCACTGTCATGCTATGTCATTGTAGCGTAGAGAAAAAAAAGACCATGCGTCACAGCGTAAAGATGGGTACATGAAGATTCACTAGCTAGCATAAAATTTAATTATTATTCTCTGTTAAGAGCTCTTTAAAGAAATTGGCTAGATACTATGATCCTTTGACTGAAGTAGAAAATATGTATTAAAAATACACAAATATTTGTAGATATTCGAGGTAGAGAGAAAATTTGACCCTGGAAGCTCATATACTGTCATGAGACATATTCTTTCAGAAGCCCACAGATACAGTGTTATATCTGAGAGCGGAGAAGCATTTATTCACTTTTCTTCTAATCTTTGGTAAGAATAAGACCATCCCCCTCACCGAAATCAGAATCCAGTATATTTGGCTATTGGAAAGTTATTCAGGTCTTTTGCTCCCCTCAACTTTTTTTTTGCTAGGATTGTCCCTTTACCAGGCTTATTGCTTATTTAATTTCAGGGAGCTGCGGTGGAAGCTACAGGCAGGTTGTGTAATTTTCATTTACAATTGTGCCATTCAGCACCATGGGTTGTCATTAGTGTTTTATTATCTAGAGAGACCAATGCAAGAGACCACCCTTAAGTCACTTCACATCTTACAAGACCACACTAAGCTTGCCCAATACATGTTAAATATGATTCTGGTTTGCCTTTATTAGAAGTATACCTTCATTAAGATTTTTCTCAGACCCTCGAATAATTCCTCAAGACTGGTTTCATTGTACCGAGACTGCTGAAGTATGGAAAAAAAGAATTCACAGCTGCATTCCCTTTTGGAACATTATATCAGCGACGTCTACAGGTGGAGCAGAATTATGAATTTATTGCTGATGAAAGACCCTAATGTCAGTTTTCATCATTCTTTGTGTTTTCCATTTCACAGACATACATAAAATTATGTTTGAATCCATATATTTTACTATTCCAATGGGAAATTATTGATAGTGATAGATTTTGTGCATGATATTATTTTGAGTGCAGCTTTTTATTTTCTTTATTTGTTGGATATGGGTTTAATAAGAGGGTAGGAGGATGAGGAAACTCCTGATGTACAAACAAATAATACTATTCAGCTGGCCTACTCAATATCAAATGTGAAACTTCTATGTTAAAATGTTAATGTTTGGTGTCTGTGAAGATTCAAAAACTACAGCTGGGTCTGAAATCTCCACCATTCCGTGTTTATTATGAATTATTCTTTGTTTCCACACAGTCCTCTTTTAAATGTTCATCATATATGCAAATGCATAATGCATTTCTCCTTATTCAGCCTAACACAGATTCTGTGATCCCCTGCGAACAATTAGCCTGGGAAAGGCTTTGCTGTCTTAACTCATCGCATACACTGTAGCTTTGTGCCCGTTTATTGTGCTCATTGTCCACACTCAGCAGAGAATTGAAATGCGGGATTTTTCAGTCCTTGCTCCTGAAGCACCAGATCCAAAGGCTTCCCAAGTAATCAAAAAAACCCCAAACCATCCCCCAGTGTGTGAATAGTCTCACAATCTCTAAATAACACTTGCTTTGCGTATAAGAAAAGCAGTAACAACTTCTGTGAAATGGAGCGGGATTTTGCCTTGCTCACTCGCACACACACATACATGGAGCATATCTGGTAGATGCATCCTCCTCCTTCCTTTTGCATAGCGTCATTTTTAAGAATGCATAATTGATTTTCACCATTGTACTTTAAACCTGCAAATCTTACCTAGTTCAATTAAGTGTAATCACAGTGTTCTGCCCATGTTTATTCCTGTACGTGACAGTGTGACAACATGATTACAAAGGGGTGAGGAAGAGAATGTGGCCTTTACATGTTTATGAAATGAACTGCTGTCATGTAGAGTGGTTAGGATTTCATTTGCAATAGTCTGGGCAGATTTACACCTAGGAGCCTGTTAAGGAGAAGGTTTACACCAGACTTGAGCATGGCACAACCCCTTTGCTATCAGATGAAGAAACTAACCTCACCCACCAGCAGTGGCAATGTAAACACCTAGCTTAGCTGCAGGCTCCCAGACACTGAGGCTCAGAAGAAGCTGCAGTTCACTGACAATGTTCATGCCAGCCAATTATGATTGCTCTCCCTCTTTAATTACTTTTCAATTGAGGTGGAACCCCTGATATTATCACCCTCTGCTCCTCTGATTCAGGCAGCCGACGTAGGGAGTGTATATCAGAATCTGGAAAACATTCAGAGAGGTGACTAAAGAATGCAGCATGAAAGTACATTTTTTGAAAATTTGATATGGTCTTTGTTGGACATTTCCTCTCCTTATCTGCTTGTATTTTCACTTTCAAGTTGATAACACCCAGGCTGAGTTGAAACACGGTGATATTTCTGCCATTCTCTTCTGAGTTCATTGTGACTTTTTTATCATCAGCAGAAATAGAGGGAGACTGAATTAAACAGGAGCTGCAGAACTTGGAGCTTGCGATAACAATACAAATGGATTTTCTCTAACAGAGAAAAACAGCTGTCTCCATTATTTGAATGCTTCACCTTTCTCCATTCCATTAATTGGGTCTTTGATCACAAGCTGAGGTGGAGAGGCCCTGATAAGGAATAGGTTATTAGTAAAGTAGCCTAAAGGAATGAATTGGGCCTAGCACTTGCTGCAGAAGATGAGATAAACCCGTAATGCCTGTGTATGTGAGTGGTAGAGAGTGATAGGGCCCTCAGACTGCCCTGAACTGCTTGCAAGAAGACTAATACTCTAGTGCTATGATAGCTAATGCAGGATATAAATTTAGCTCCCGGGAATGGAATAGGATAAAAATTCCATAAAGAGTTTTCTGTAAATGGCTTACACTTTTATATCAAACTGTGTCAGAGTATTCACGAAAAAAAACATTTTCTTGATCTCACTCTATGTTGAACACAACTGGAGGCTTTCAGTATAAGAAGGGGGAAAAATTACTGTTACATTTTTTCACCAAGACATTAATAAGAGCACCCTTTGAAGTGAGGTAAAGCTAAATTGGAGGAATTAAATTTGATTGAATCTAAGCCTGTTTATTTTTCATTTCTGCAGAGCAGGCGTTGAGTGATTTGTAATACTTCATTGGAAATCTTCAGGAACTTGCTATCATGTAATCCATTTTTTGCTGAAGAATACGACCGCAGGGGACAAGGCCATATTGGTTTGTTGTTAATGTACTGGAAAGAGGTACTATGGAGAAAACAGTTAATATTAAATTACGAACACAAGGTTATCTTTCTGCTGCACATGCTCCACTGCCCTAGGCAGGGGTAATCTGTTAATAGCATTCAGCCAAAATGACACCATTAAGGAACTGAAGCTACACATCTTTTGCAAGCTGAATGATGTATAAAGCTGGTTTTCTATCATCCCAGATGCAATAAATTATCCATGCTTCTAAAAATTGATACAAGACAGAAGTTTGATAGAACTAGCACCCCAACACAAATGGAAGTGCTGCTTGTCAGGAAAGGACACAGAGATGTGAGTGCTGCAGGCCTACCTTTTATTTGTGTCTCTCTTTTCCCTTTTCTGATTTTTCATGTTTTAAGTGCCAATCTGGCACATTGCCTACAGTGGCATGTAGATGGTGGGAGACCGAATGTGGAAAGAGAAAGGCAGAAAATGTATAGCCCATAAAGCAGCGTAGATGAGGAAACACGAAAGATGTGTGTCCCTGGTCTACCTTGAATGAATCACTGCTTTTTAGTATCTGTTCTTCACTGCAGATGTCTCTCAAAAAAAAAGCAAAGGCTATGTTAAACAGCTTCTATTTAAGGGCACCTACCTAAGAGCACTGGTTCAGATTTGTTAAGCACCATCCATGATACATGAGGTCTCAATTCCTCCCACTGAAACTGTTCCATGTTGTTACGGCATAGTGAAAGCTTTTATTATGGCAGAGAAGAGAAAAAACAAAACACGGTGTTAGGAGCCCTTTTAACTGTAGCAACTTAAAGGATAGTTTTCCCTTTTTAAAATTAATTTCTTTGACTGTATAGATTCACTGTCGGTTCAGACCCAGGCCAGAAGGACCTGGAGTTAGATCCATGAATGTCATAGTGCTCTCATCACACTTAACCCCTTAAATAGGATAAAAATGTGGTCCTCAAACCCTTTGCCCAGTTTCTGCTCCTTTCTGGGAAGACTAGAGCCTCTATAAAATCTCTGGTTTGTCATTGAATTTGAAGAGAAGTTAGAGCCCTTGACCCCCGATGGTACTGAGTAGCCACACATCTCCCTCCCTGTTTGCCTCCACTGGATTTAGAAATGAGTCGTCCTCGAGGTATGCTCAGCAGATTTGGCTCTCAACTACCTTGGTGGAAAGGGTATCCTTTTTCTTCCCATTTGTCCAAGGCTTCAGCAGAGAGCCCAGAGGAGAGAGGTCAGCCCCAGCATGAGCATCATTGATGCTGTTCAGTGGTAAATGTCAATACACACCATCCCTCCGCTGTAGTTATTCTACTTTGCAGGGAGTAAACAAAAGTTCAGTGGGCTGGGAAAAAAGCAAAAGGAAGAGGTGTGATATTTCTAGGTCTGTTAGTTAGCCACTTGTGTGAAAGTGAGAGGGACAGAGAAACCAGGGTTTCACTCCCTGTGCTAAAAACTAGTGGTTTAGCTTTTTTGTCCTCCCTCTTCCACCCACCTATGGTGAAATGAAACATATGAATAATGTGGGATAACATTTGAGGGTAGCATGGCTGGAATGAGGACAGTGGGATCCGTACAATGAGGGTAGAAAGGGACCTTGGATCCTATGCTTTAGGAGGAACATATTTTCTTGAAGAGCAGCCTCTGTATTCTTGTTCTCCACTCAGCTATGACACCTGGCTTCCCCCAAAGGGGGAGGAAGGTGAGGCAAGGAAGGTGGCCAGTAAAACCACCACTATGGACTTCCAGAAGGCAGACTTTGGCCTTTTCAGGACACTGGTTGAGAGAGTCCCTTGGGAGAGAGTCCTGAAGGGCAAAGGGGTGCAGGAAGGCTGGACATTCTTCAAGAAGGAAATCTTAAAGGGTCAGGACCAGGCTATTTCCTTGCGCTGCAAGACGAACCGCTGGAGAAGACCAGCCCGGCTGAACAGGGAACTTTTACTAGACTCAGGGAAAAAAGGAGAGTTTACTGTCTTTGGAAGAAAGGACAGGCAACTCAGGAGGAGTACAGGGATCTTGTTAGGTCATGCAGAGAGGAAATTAGAAAGGCGAAAGCTCAGCTAGAACTCAATCTGGCCATGGTCGTAAAAGACAACAAAAAATGTTTTTACAAATA
>VYZV01027792.1:302528-325694 GCA_013401275.1 Pandion haliaetus | reverse complement strand
GCTGCTGCTTAAACTCTTTCCTCTTCTGGCTCAGCTGAGGAGGCGGCGGCTGTTGCTGCTGCGGTTGCTGCTTGTTTAAATCCTGGTGGGGGCTGAGACTGGGTTTAAAGTCAGAGGAGGGGTGGCCGAGAGGGGGGTGTCCTGATGCGGGGCTGCTGCCCAGCCTCTCGCTGCCTGGCTGCTGCTGTGTCACCCCCAGGAGCAGCTCATCCTGCATGTTTTGATGATGCGCAGCAGCGGCCGCCGAGGGGAACAGAGAGGGCGGCGGCGACCCACCGGACACGNGACACAGCTGTGGCCTCCTGTTCCCTCTGTATGAGGGGTGCGGGGGTGGGGTCTCTCTGCCCGACCTTGGCACTCCTGGCCCTGAGGTGCAGTGGAGAGTCTCCGTCGCCGCTTCCTCTCCACCTAGATCCTGCCGTGAAACCGTGCCACTGGGTTGTTGGGCTCCTCGGAGACCCGCAAGAGCTCAGACCAAGCCCGTACTGAGGTGTGGTGGCACCTGGTAGTGCCTTTTGAGGTATTTCCTGGACAGATGGTATTAAGGGTGGGGTTTTAACCCTTTCCATCTATTGGAAGCACAGCTCTTGGCAGCTGCTTAATACAAATAAATAGTTTGGCAATAAATAGATGTAATGCTGTTACAGATGTAGATATCCCTGAAAAGACTAAAATGAGCTCCCTTTGTGCTCCTGTAAAGCTGTAGTTCAGCAGCGAGAGAATTAATACATGACTATTGAATGTGAGAGTACATCGGGGAAGTGTCATTATATGCTTGACCTATTGTACTTTTTTCTAGACATCCATTAGTGGCCACTGTCAAAGACAGGATGGCTGCTTTCCATTTGGCCAATGGACCTTTTATCTGACCCAGCGTAACAATTCTCATTTGTTAAATCTGCATGTGTTTGTTATACACATATAAACTGTAGAGGAAAAAAAATTGGTTCAGCATCTGCAGTCATCTCTGATGTGATCGTGAACCTGTGCGTGTATGTATTTGGGTATCCATGTCCTCTTGCAGGGTTAAAATGAAAATACATTTGCAGCATAGAAGAATAATTGATACATATTTATCTTTGCTGTATTATGGCTTAGTACTCCAGAATTATTCATGATATTGGCATCTGTTTCAAGAAATCTGCAGCTGACTGTCTTACAAGTGGTAAAAAATAAGAGTGCAGACCAAGGCCCTGCAGATGATCACATGGTGAGTAAATGTTGCCGGCCAAGTAATGGTTCCTCTCTGAATAGTGAGTTGCTTCACGGCACAGTCCTCATGAACAGTTTTGTGAGCTGCAGAACTGGTAGCATCTGGCTTCCCTTTGCGTTCGTGTCATACACTTGACATTCGGTTATGTGCAAGCCTAAACAGAAGCTGTCCTCTACCTGGGGCGTTCTCAGGCATCTAGCAAGGGTGGAAGCAGTGCTGCACTGTGTCTCTCCTATAACCAGCTGCCTATATCTACAAGGTGCATAGGGACTCATTTAGTTGGCTTTTTTGTAAGCCGTCGGCTTCTCTGTCCCTCACCTTTAAATCAAGCCCAAATACTTGTGACTCTTCCTTCAAAACAGCTATCGTGGCATCTGTGGGTAGTCTTTAAATTGACTGAAAGACAAGAGTTCTCACATCCTCTGTGACAGCTTACCTCTACCATGGTAGCTACCTCCCCCAGTCGTGCATGTTTATTAAAACAACTTCCATGGGGTGAATCTCATCTCTTTTTAACCATGTAAAAATAAGCATCTGCTCTGCATTAGCTACCTAATCTTCTACAAACACAAGACAGGTGCTAGCAAAGGATGATCCATCTTACCCTGATACAGGTACCTTTAGAGAGAGAAACCTGACCTCTCTCTTTGCTGTTGAGGTGCAAAGCTTCTGGCTATATTTTTCTGCAGAATCCAGGAGGTCTTTGGTGCTCCTTGGTCTTATGGTATATGCTTTTTGACTCTGATACAAGCAAGAACAGCTGTACCAAGTCAAACCAAGAATCCTTCAGACTGTATATCCTTTCTCTTCTGCCTCTGATACGAGACCCCTTGGTGTGTGCTGGGGCCACCAATTCTGGCTTCTCCTCCACCAAATCAAGCCTCTTAACTGGCACCTTGGTGCCATCAAGAAGCGCTGAGTCCTGTCCTTGGTGCTGTTTGTTTTCTCTCTCCAGTTCCCAGTTTCTTGATTTTTGACCATTTGGCCTTTGCACCCTCTTGCTTTAATTTTTTTTTTTTTTTTTCTCCCTTGTAATGCCTTGATTCCTTCCTGCTTCCTTTTATTGTAGCTGCCCCTTTCCAGGGAAGGTTTGAGAGCTGTTTTGGATTGGGCTAGTAGGAAGGTAAGTGTCTGAAAATAGATGCCTAAACAAATGTGTAAGAACAGACTAAGCATGTATAATGCTTCCTTCAGTCACCTCAACCATTTGCAACTCAGGAACTTCCTAGGTTTGCCTTTCCAAACCTTAGGGGATACTGGGATGCTTGGACTCCACATTCCCCAGTTGTTACCAGAAACAACCAAGTGCTTGGGCCTGAAGAAGAGACCACGCTGACAGCCCTCCCTCATCTGAATGACTTGGGAAAGCTAGAGAGTCGTGGAGCTGGGATGAGTTGCTTAGACTAGGCAGCAAACATTGTGAGAAGAGAATGCCAAGCCATATGCAATATCACTGCACATAACATGTAAATTGAAAAAAACCCAGATGTTGCAAAGGAAGCTGTCAGTCCAGTAAAACCAAATATACCTAAGTTATGGTTCTTGCAGCCATTAATCAACCTGCTTCTGTGTATTCATTGCAACAAATGTGCCAGGCATCAACTTCATCTAGGAGGCCTGTGGCAGAGCTGGGGCTGACAACTCTCCTGGGTTTGTCAGTGTCTGAAAGACAACTATCATCTTACTTGTCTGGTGTTCAGCATCATCCACTGTGTGCTAAATTTTGTGTGGCAAATTGAACCAGCAATGCTATAGAAGAGAAAATATAAAGACAAATCACAATAAACTATATAATATAACACTACATAAGGATTACAAAGCAGCTCTTCTGGCTGCCATTTGAGTGAAATGAAAGGGATCATCAAGGCAGTGGCTTCTGAATTTTGCCCCTGAGTGGTTATCATCTCTTCTAGAAATCACCATGCACAGCTCAAGTTCTTTCCTTTTTATAAACCCAGGAATATAACACCTGCTATTGGCCAGTGTTAGTGACAGGATATTATTATATGAGAAAAGATTTTGGCCCACCGGTCTATTTTTCTGCTTCAACTACTTTTAGCAGTTTTAAGAACTGAAAGGGATTGTGCTGAGGTGCTGCTGGCTTCAGAGCGTTCTGTAGGTTTAGAGTCTTTAAGAAGTGTGTGTTCTTGGGGGTAGGGTCCATATTTTTTTCCCAATCAGACACCACTAAAGAAGTGTTACAGTTTTGGGGAACTTGATCAATCATGAAACTGATAAAAATTTAGATGTAGTATGTAGGCTTTTATGTGCATACAGAGTTACTTCAGTGCTTCCTCATTTTGTAAATTAACATGAACACCAGAATATCAGGAGCCTAACGTATAAAAGGAAAATAACTCTGCTGCTAGAATCTGCAGTTTCCCTCCTATTAGCTAGTTGGAAAATCACCATTGCTGTGATTTTTGAATATGGGCTGCAAATAGCATGTACACATGAAAATTATCTTTGCTTTCATTTAAATACTAAAAGCAGCTTTTCTGATGAATTTTTGCACGTTATAGTTAAAAGTAAATGTGGCTACTGATAGTACTGGCTTCAGAAAAACTTTTCCTTGCGGAGTGGCGCAGCATAGAGACTCATCGGCTGCTTGTAATGCAACAAATTGTTCTTTCCACAGCCCACAATATTTATAGGCCTTTCACCATTTACAGTGATTTACTACTCTGACCACTCTTCCAAGGCTCTACAGCTACAAGAAAATCAGGGTTTTTTTATGTCAGTTGCTTGTTTTCTCTTTACTATTTTACCTTTCCTTCTCCCTTTCCACATCTTCTCTTCTTGGGCTCTTTGTTAGCACTGTGTATTTGGGTAGCGCTCTCTGTCCTGCACGGTCCTACTGAGAGATCTGTCTCCATCTTCCCTATGATCAGGCTGTTTAGGGAAGTACAGTCTGCTGTCCTGTGGTCTATGACATGTGTCTGCTTCGTTCCTCAGTTCAAGCTTTGAAACAGGCTTGCGTATGCATTCCAGGAACAGCACATTGTTCTAACTGGTAACAAAAATACATGATTCACGTACTTTTGCTAAAGCTGCTTCCTCTTAACCTTAAAGTTGATTTTTGTTAATGACTTTTTCCTCCCGTGGAAACATGGAAAACAGTCTGGGACTGCAGGTTATTCATACAGAAAAGCAGATGATGAGGTCTGACATTTCACAGGAAAAAGAGTTCTGAAGATTTATATCAATGTGTTTAATTAACCGTTTTTCTGTTCTTGATTTTTTTAAATTCTGAAAATAATAATCATGCATTCTTAGGAAGAAGGTAGGCAAGTCTTTTTCAGCAGTGAGCAGGCTGTTGAGTCACAGTAGCTTACATTTTTTCCTGGTGTTTTTTCCCATTTAAAGAAAAAAATATTAATTGTCCAGATGTAACAAAACTTTGTTAGACCACTGTGTGTTGCAATGAAATTAAAAGCAGTGGGAGAATTTAACACCAGGGATTGAGATAGTTTGCTTTATTCTGTTCTTCCCATGCCCATTTTATGGTTTGGCTTGTTTGTTTGTTTGTTTTTAAAGCTTAAAATCTTAAAATTCACAGGAGATGGGAAGCTTTCTTCCTTTATTCAAAACCTGACTTCCATCATGAGAGCTATGCTGCCTGCTGGACTTGAAGGCTATGGGTTCTGGTCACAAGAATGCAAAGCAGTGATTTACTCTGTTTTTTCTCCTTTTTGCCCTGGAGTTTAACCAGCACATTAGACTAATATTTTCTTGCTTGCTAGTGGCAGTTTCTGTTTCTTTTTTGTTTGGGTTTTTTTTTGGTAGTGGAAGTCATTAGAGTTTCTCCCGAGAGAATTACTGCCAAAGTAAACAAACATCATGAAAGGAAAATAATGTCTGTAGAGTATTCAGAATTCCATGTTTTACAGACGAGTATTTATGGCAACCAACTAGTGAATTAAAGTGAATGAAATCCTATTTCTAGTTTGCTGCTTCTGCTGTGCTAATTGAATGTGGCAATTTCTGCTAGTTTCTCAGCTATGCAGTGCAAGTTCTGGATGTTAGCTGTAATTTTGGATGAAGGAAAATATGAGATAAAACTCAGTTTAGAAAAAGGATATATTTTTTTTTATTGTTGGGAATTGAATAGTGCGTGTAAACCTCTGAGGAATTGCTATTGTCTCTAAAATGTTCTGCATGTGGTTGGCAAGAACAACAAGGACAGAAGAAAGTTCAGCTAAAAAATTCATAAAGGCTGTCTGGTGGAATGCATTACAGTCAGCTGTATACCTCTGTGCTCTTATCCCTCTGAACTGATAATTTTTAGCTGAGATGAAACATTCTGAGGAACAGGAGGCTGGCAGATTTGCAGTGTAGATTCTTTGAAGGTTTAAATACTGTGACTATCTCATCTTACTGTAAGTCTGTAGATACAATGTAAGCTGGAGTTGCTGAAAAGTGATAGAATGGCTCCATGTGTACAGCCTACAAAATTGTGAAGAGCTTATTTTCTGTGTGCTGCAGAATTGTGCACGCTTTCCACCTCCTGTCCAGGATAGCAATAATTCACCAGTGGAGCAAATACACTTCAAATTTGTTGAGGATGAGACCATATCTAATTCTTTGTTTAGGCAGTGGCTTTCACAAAGGGGACCAGTGCTAACTGCAAACTGCTGCCAACACCATCATATGTTTCATGACAAATGCGAAGTGTTCAAAAAGTTGGCACTACAAAATAGAGATACTGTCAATCTATGTTTAATTCTCAAAATGGCTTGTAGGATTTTAAAGCTTGTGTTGTTGCTGGTGCACTCATGTATCAGATAGTATTTTTAACAGTCCTTATAATATGGCTGGTTAATTTGGTTATATTACTAGGACATAAACCAAAATTATTCCTAGGATAGAGTATACTAAGGTTTTACTGCTGCTTTTTGCCTATGTGCTGTGCAGAGGAAGAGTTTGTCTGGCAGTGTGTGCCACTATAGTCGGAACACAGTATTTTCTCATGTTCTTTACTATGTACAGGACAGGTGCAGCTGCCATGGTTTACCAAACATGAAGCTGTGGGTATAGGTTTGGGTTCTGCTTTAAAGAATGCATGAGACATCTCTACAAATTCCATGAATGTTCAGTGTATATTTATGTACCTGAATATTGTGGCGTAGGAGGCTCCCGGAAATTTTAAGGAATGATCTCAGTGATCATTGGATAGGTCTCCAGAAACCCGTGTAACTGACTTGTGCTAAGAATAACTGCATGATGCTTCCAATGTTGGAATAATCTGTTCTGAAGGGTTCTGTACTGAAGTCTGACTGTATTTAGGAGATGAGGTAGGACACCCAAGGAGACTTGGGAAATTTTTGAGCAAAGAGGCTTTGAAGTAGAGTTCATTGAATCCTGTAGGTAGCCCTTATCACAGATGCAGCAGGAGGAAGCAAGCATGTGTCTGTAGCTAGGTCTGCCCCTCTGCGGGAGTGTACAGACCACATAGCAAGTTAAACAGAAGGAGTACATGTTTGCACTTTAGCAGGCTGTTAAAGTAAGTGCTTTAAATTGCCTCAAGAAGATTTCTTAAAGTTTACTTATTAGACCTCTGAAAGGTGATTGAGGAGCAGGTTCCGCTTCTGAGATGTAGCATCTGTGTTGTACTAAAAGCAGAGGCAACCTATCTGATTTATATGTGAAAATATATTCTCTTGTACTTGACCTTATTTCCTTTTTGAGTGTAAGATGGATGTTCTAATTTTACACCACCCCCCACTGTTTCAATAAAATTATCTTCAACAAATTCTGTAAGAAATTTGCTGCTCTAATTAATATGGAATTATCTCAGAAATTAGCAGTACGGACCCTTCAGATTCACCATACAATTAAAATTAATCAAACTTTTATGTACAGGCTAGAATTGAAGAAATACAGATTAAAATTAAGGAAACCATTAACCATATAATTGTGACTAATTATGACTATATATTGAGTAACCAAGGTGGGATCAACAACTCTAAGGCTGGCCATTGCGATATCAGAGCTCAGCTGGTCAGGAGCAGCTAGGTTGCTCGAGGGTCAGATACTCTCCTTCCCTTTTCCTGAGGGCATGCAGCATCTTTTACACAATACTTCAGCATCCATGGCAGTAACGATGAGACTGGCCAGGGGATGAGGCTGTGCCTCTGGGAGGTAGAAGAGGCAGGCCTGGACACAATGTAGAGTTGAACTCAGCTCTGCCATGCAGCAAATTAATGCTCTCTCAACACTTCGCTGTTTTTTAGTCATGTCCCAGCTACCTTACTCATGCCTAACCATTTTTTTTCTTTTTTTTTTTTTTAACTTATTAAGTTACATTTCTGAACAGTGTGGAGTGACTGATACTGAAGCTTTCACTTATTTTCCTGCTGGTCTCCTTCCTCCTAAATATACCTCTTCCTTCTATATAGTTGGGACATAGAAACACGAAGTCTTGAGTCCCCTCATAATAGTTTACATCTCTGATCTAATGATCAATTGTAAATCAATGTTAAGCTTCATTACTTCTGACCATTCATGCTATTATGATGATACAAAGACATTGAAAAGCAATATACCAGTTTCACCCTGTATATTTTGATTGCTAAAAACATTATCCGTGTGGTTCTTTCCTAGTGCTCATGTATAACATTTTTAATAATTGTAAAAAAAAGAAATCCAAGAAAAATCTCTGCCAAGAAACTACGTAAAAGCTGAATGTATTAGAATATTCACATTAAAATATTTTAGAAGTACATTAGCTATACAAAAAAATAACTGAAACCTAGCAAATGTAGTGAAAATATTGCACTTCAATAAAATGAAATATATTAAAAAAGAAAACACACGGTTAAAGTCATCCAGACAACCTTAATTTTCTTCTATAATGAGAACCTGAGGGAAATGTGGAGTTAAATTTAGTTTATTTCTGCAGACTCTAACTTTTTTAACCCTTTATGCACAGTCTTACTTGAAAGAATTATGGTTGCTTGGATGCCTTAATTGTTAACTCCTCTACCTTTATATGTCTAGCTTTTTTTGTAAGTTTAATCTAACTCTGAGTGCTGGAAGTTGTGCTTTCTAACTACATAGCTACAAGGTGAAGGAACTAGTGTAAGATCAGACCTATTATGTTCATCTTTTATACAGAGAATACAAAACCTACTGTAATTCTGTCATTTCCTCTCATTATGGTATTCAGAGCTCAGATCCATTTTTATGCAGTGGCACAAAACAGTTTGCTGCTTAAGTATAGCTTACAGAAGCTGCTTTGCAGAATTGATGATCACATATGCCACAAATCAATTGTACCCATGATATGAAAAGGGAAAATTACCTAGATCTTTAAAAATTCCCAAACCTTGGTAAATATCCTTGAGTAATTGTGATATCATTTCAGGTCAATGTGCTTTGACTAGAGGTCAGTCAAAATGAATCATCCAAGGAACCTTTGTTTTCATATTTGTAATTTTTTTTTGTGCATGCTTATATAGTATGTTGTAACTGAAGAGCAGAAAACCTCATAATATTTCCACATTAGGAAATCAAAGGGCTTTTCTTTTTTTTCCCTTTTTTTTTCTCCCAAATAACCTCCCTTTTCAACATTGAAAGGTCTTCTTTATTTGAGGAAATTTACCAGAGACTATAGTAGTATAATTATGCTTTGTGTATGCTTTTTAATCTTACATGAATGCCTGTAGAATTCAAGCGTCCACATGGGGAGTTATACCATCAGAACTATAGGGGTGTAATTATGCTGGTGAATTCTGTATGAAGACAAATGCTTTATGAAAGGGAATTTTACTCGGACTCTTCACTTTTCAGCTTATTCATGTTCTGAACTAAAAGGAGTTGATCAAATCAATGAAAGTAATGAAAATTCAATGGTTATCAAGTAGACTGTCAAGTGCGTGGGAAATCGGAAAGTAATAAATATAAACGTTTCCTGATAACATTCATGTGCAGTTTTGTCTTATTCTCTCGTCACTGTTTGAGTTTGTGAGGGGTTTAGTAAAAGGTTAATAAACAAGGTCTGTTCTTTGCTGACCCTCATAAACTAATATACCCAATAGCTAAACACTGGTAGAATATTAGAGATTCTTAGCTCTCATAAAAAGCAGCTAGGGTTTCAGGCAAATATGACACTGGATAATTACTTGAATACTTTCTAGTCTCTGTAGGACCTCTGCAGCTAGCACTGAGCAAATCAGCCATTGCATTTCTGTGTGTGAATTTTC
This sequence comes from Pandion haliaetus, assembly GCA_013401275.1. Taxonomy (NCBI): domain Eukaryota; kingdom Metazoa; phylum Chordata; class Aves; order Accipitriformes; family Pandionidae; genus Pandion; species Pandion haliaetus. Next base: position 316,277 of record VYZV01027792.1, on the reverse strand, counting down.
CTATATCCCAGTTAAATGGTAATTCCTGAGATGTGTGAGTCCTAGGACAGTTAAAATGTCCTCTACAAAAGTAGGCCATTTACATGAAAATAACTTTCAATATGTCAGTAAGGGTGTAGTAACACTAATGATTATTTACAAAATCAGTGAATTACAAGCATGTCTCAATGCAATTATTGCATAGACTTCAAGACAAGAAGAGCCCAATCATTTTGGTGATGTAATCCAGTCAAACCTTAGCATTGACCACAGAGCATCGCTCTGTAAGTCTTGGTTGAAGACCATTATTTCAAAGTGAACTTCATTAGAAAGATGTCTGGTTCATATTTAAAGAGTTCAGAGAACAAAGAGTCCACCACATCTATACCAACACTCACGGTTCAGGTGAAGTGTTTTATTTGTGGTCTGCATTTAGCTTTGACTTAACTTGTTGCATCTTTGCTGGATTAAAAAAGCCTTTAGCACTGGACATTATTCAATAAAAATACTTAAAGGCTGGGATCAAGGCATCTCTGCCCTCTTGTTGTTAAGCAAATCTCATTGAGGTGCTTTAGTTTCTAACTGTAAGGCAAGATTTCTCTATCACCAGCTTTTCCTGTAGTTTCTTTCAAATTTTCAAACATCCTTCTTAAGTAAGGACATCAGGGCTGTCAGCGGTGGTGTTAGTACTGAGAACTGCAGCACGAGCTGAACAAAAGCATGCTCTTCCCTTTCTGTTTTTGAAGCATGGAGGAAGACTTAAGGGTGAATATATTGCTTCTAACAAAACTTTTGTTTTTCATATTTCTTGTCACAAGCCTTTTATGAGAGATACCTTATAAGGGCTTCCATTGGATATTATGGTTTTCCAAGGCAGGCTTATTAGAGGGATACAGCAAGGTGATACCTTGCTGTGATAACCAGAATATTTGGGTTTGCCCCGGGTAGTAATGCGTACAATGGTAGTGCTTCTCTTCTGCTTCATATTCTTTTTATCTGCTAAGATTTTGTTGAGTTGAAAATACAGTCTCCAATTTTGTAAATATTGTTTACTTTTTGTTCCAACTTGTATAACCAATTTTTTAATCACTAATGAAGTATAAATTTTTTCATGTGGGCATGAATTAAAGTGAAGTGGTTTACAAGGTAGCATGGCTGTGCCATTTTCTTTATTTCCTACTTTGCCAATTTTTCACCTGTAAAATTTCCTGGTACTGATTTTTTTTTTTTCATCAAAGCATGGCCCTGTATATTCACCCAATAAATTCACCCAAGATAGTGAGTAGAATTAGTCCAAAAAGTCTTTCGTCTAAGCTCCCTCTTGAAACATTGCAAATGGCAGATGAGTCTGGTTCTGGCTACCGGTAGAACTCTGTAAGTTACCTATTTTGTAATTAATGTAGAATACAGAGGTTTTTGCATAGTGCTGACATGGTAATCACCATCGTGCAATGGTTAGGTAAGTGTTTTACAAGCGTATAAGTATGTCCTTTTGCAGTTGTACCTCCTCACTCTGAAGCAGTTTCAGGTCTGCTGTACAAGCAAACTGAAACAAAATAGTTACATTTCCTTTTACTTAGCAGTAGTTTCCAGTCTTCCACTGTTCTCTCCAGAGCAGGCTGTGTGCTAGTCATGGTAAGGCCTTAGCCAGACCATCTAGGAATTTTTGTGATGTCCTGAAAATAATGGGATTAATTTTACTGTGGTTGTGTGGATGTGTGCAAGGGGTGGGAGCACTACAGAAATGCACAGAAAAGGGAGCAAGGAAGCCCATAAGCCTGAGGGCTGCTTGCAACGTGACCCTAAGAAAGAAGTGCTTGAAATTCCGAGTAAAGAAACAGTCTCCTGCTGTTTGCTTCCTACTGTGTTTGGGGAAACAGTATATAGTATACATGGTTTGTAAATATGTAGGATTGCATTGAATAAATACCTATCAACAATTTGAGGCATAACATACAAGACATCAAAAATCAGCTAATTTTTTCTATGTTTACTGACAAAGTTTATAGCAGTATCTTAGAAAGTCCTCAGTGAAGGTGAATGGAGAGAGAACGCATTGATGAAACTGATCTAAAACTACACGGCAAGTATGCTTTTTAGTCTGGAGTCCTAACTGAAAATTATGTATTTCTAGTAGCATTGAGTATTTTTGATTATTTTGTGTTTTTTAGTCAGAACAAAACCTTGATATTTATGGAATCATATAGAAAAGCCTAGGTTGGAAGGGAGCTCTGGAGATCATCTGCCTCAAGCTCCTGTTGAAAACAGTACCTTACATGAGATGATCAATGGCCCTTCAAGCCAGTGACTTCCAGTGAGTTTCCCCACTTTTCTGGGAAATCTCTTCAATATTTGGTTGCTCTCATGGTGAAGAATTTCTTCTCCCCTGAAGCAGCTTGTGCCTATTGCCTCTTGTCACTGGGCTTCTTTCTGAAGAGAGTCACCATCATTTCTGTAACAATCGTATAGATGTTGAGTGTGTTCAACCCCCAGCGGTCTCTTCTCCATGCTGAACAAACCCAATTCTTTCAACTCTGTCAAGTTCTCCAGTCCTCTAATCATGTTGATGGCCCTCTGCTAGACCCTCTTCAATTTTTAAATGTCTCCATGAGCTAGAAAGGACCAAGACTGGACCCAGTATTCCAGATGTGACCTAATAAGTGCTGAGGAGAGTGGAATTACCACATCCTTTGGTCTGCTAGCTGCAGACTTACTGAGGCAGCCCACAACACCATCTGCCTTCCTTGCAGCAAGAGCACAAGGCCGGCTTGCGTCCAGCTTGTGATCCACTGGCGCTCCTGGATCCTTTTACCCCCAATAATACTATTTCATTTTTAAATACATATAGTGAAAGCAAAGCACAAAAGTTGATAAAGCTTCTGGGAGAAAAGGGAGGTGCTCTCCTTATTTTACCCTAAAACCCAATGACTTCAGCCTTCACCTGCAGTACAGGAGACCTGGGTTCAGTTCTTTCCCTCTTTTGAAGAGTTGGACCCATGTTGCTCACAACCCTGAGCAGTGCCTTTGGGAGGAGGCTGTAACAAGCCACAACATATTCTGGGGTTCCTTCAAACTCCCATGTTGCCACAGTAATATTTTTGTTTAATATACTTTTGATGTTTCTTGGACTAGGGACTACAGGTGTTGTACCTCCTTGGGGATTATTTCTCATTTGTGCACACCCTTCTTTTCTTGCTTTGGTTCAGAAATGCAAAAGTCCAGAGAAATTCCCCAAAACTTTTGAGAAGAAACTGTGTTTGCCCAGCTCTGCTGTGATCCTTACGACATACTAGGTCTTTGTGTTTGGTTTCTTTCCTTTGATGTGAATAAACTTGCCTGGAGTTAAGTGATTAGTCATGACTTGAATGGCTCCATCTTGGTAGTGCTGGTGAGTAAGTGGGGCTACCTGAATTTAATTTTTTTAAAAAGGTATTTATCGTAGCACTTTGTGCTTTGAACATAGGCCTTTTTATTCTTTTTGTACCTCATATAGCTTGATCTATACAATATAGTAACTTGTGGTGGGATAAGAAATCTATTTGTTTTGTTTTAGAGGAGCCAGGAAATAGCTAAAAATATTTTCAAGTGCTGCATTTTTTTAACAAAAGCGACTTGGGTATAATGTTTGATGTACTAGGTAATAAAAAGTTGATTAATATTCATTGCTACTCTTGTTTTATTTTGGAATCCAAGTGCCAGAATGAAAAAAAAAACCCCAAACCAACAAAAACACCGCCATTAACACTGGCAGTTTACTTGCACTATAAAAATTGTGCAGTTGACTTCTCTGCATTATATTGCACTTGCAGATATCAAAGTATGAAAAACAATGATAATTTTAATTTAATTAGTATGTTAAAGGTAAATAATATTTCCACAGTACTTTTTAAAGATAATTGCAAAAAAATTCATAATTTCAAAATTTTAAATGAGGGTAATTAATTTGGAATTTCTAGTGTAGCATGAAAATGGCACAACTTTCTGTCCATTTCACTGACAGCAAAGCAGAACACTAGGGGCTAGTAGGCCTTTGTTACAAGCACGCAGGGGACAAATTCTGTCGCAATGGAGAGCACCGCTTTCTAGGTGGTGTCCACAATGTGGGAGGAAAAGATGCTTGCCATTAGTAAATCCATAATGAGGACGACTTCTGAACATTCTTAGGAAAAACAAGTCTTAAATTTTCTGAAGATCTAATTTCAGGAAAATCTCAAGGATATTGTAAAATGGAAATGTCTGCATCAAGCCTGAGATAAATCATTGTTGGACTTTCTGATGCCCCAAGCAGTCTCAGCCACTGATCGCCAAAAACTCATGGGTACTGCAGTACCCGCTCTACTTTGTGGAAACAAACTTTGGCACCAGGCATTATTATGTGAAACATAAAATCAACTGGTTCATGAGAACAACTTGTTTCCCTAACTGAGTGCTAAAAGGGGAAGTTTTAATGGAAAATGGGACTCCTCAAGGAAATCCTGCTGGGTATTCTAAAGGCTACGCTTTAATGAGCACACAAGTAAGTTACCTTGGAGAGGAAAGCTAGCCTAGTAAAGAAGGCACAAAGGTGATAATTAAACAAGAAATCAATGTTAAGTATGGAAAAGGGGGGCATAACTGGGAATGAAAATTGAATCTACAAAATGTAAATGACTTTTAGAGAAGATAAAGGTAATAAGGAATTGCTACTGGCCAGTAGAGCTTTAGACAATAAGAAGGCATTACCAAGGTATTAGGAACAAAAGAACAACTAAATCAAGTATAGGTTTCAGTCTTGCAGAACCAGAACAGATCCCATGGCTGGAAATCAAAGCCTGAAAAATTCAATCACTATAAAGATGCAGTGAGGGTGATTACACATAGGAATAATTTCCCCGTGTAGGTAGGTGGTAAGCTTGCCATTGCTAGGATTTTAATCCAATTGGATACACTTCGGTCTGACTCTGGGAACAGGCTTGTGGACATCTCTGTGGATGGCTGTGGAGGTAATTTCTTCTGTGCACTCTGTCTGCAAATTTATATTTGTTCTTTGTCACGCCCTTCTTTTATAAACTGTTAAGGAGAACAGAGAGCTCTCATTGCCCTCAACATGTTCCACACGCTCAGCTCTGCGTTAAGACAATGATTTAAAAAAAAGTCAGGGGCTACAGCTGGCTGCCTGCAGAAGGTGAGAGGCTGATTCCCTAGGTTAATTCTGGATTTTTTTAATTTAATTTTTCTCTGAAGCCTTAGGGACAGGCATGTCTGGTTATAAAACCTTGAAAAGACAGGGCCAGTTCTCTGCAGTGGAGTCCTCTCTTTTAGATAGCTGCTATCTTCCAGCTGGCTGGGGGATCAGATGGTTTCCTCCCTAAGTCAGGGTAGCAAGGACTTTGAGATCTTTTTGCTTTTCTCTTCATTATGATATCTAACCATATCTGAGATTGTAATTATGATCATTTGGGCATATCTCATATAATCAACTCACTGTCATTACTAGAGCCTGGGGCAGAGGCATCACAGTCTTTTTTGGCATTCATATTAGCTTAATTTCTTCAAGATTGATTTTTTTTTTTTTTTTTTGCATAACCCAACTCACTGGGGAAAGCAGTGGTAGATGGGTGAAGCGTTATGCCACATACATAGACAGCAGGTGCCTGTTCTGGTTTAAATTCTACTGACTTATAAAGATCCTGCCAGCTTAATTTTGCTGCAGTAAGAGTTATAGGTGGCAAATACTGTTTCTTTTTTCAAAATAGGCTGATGCCAGTCGTGATGCTTGACGGAGTTGCAGAGCTGCCATGCAGGCTGCTCAAGTGCTGCTTTGCTGGCTGCGTGCAGCAGCTAACAAAGGGTTTGTTGTGCTTGCAGCAGCATTGCCTCTCAGTCTGGCTTTCCTTCTTCAGCCCTCCCCACCTTTTGTTTAAAAATCCTGCCCCTCCAAAGCAAAAATAAGAAACCTTACTAATATTGCAGTACCAGAGAGGGAGGATGCAATTTCTTACTGTTTTGGTTCTGTTGAATTGCTGGTGGCAGTGAGTGGAAACAGGGATGTCAGGAGTTACTGGGAGCCAGGCTAAGTATCATCATCTCCTAAGAGGCAAACAGGTCTGCCAGGGTTCTGCCTGGTGGCCATGCTGGCAGGTGGGTCTGGTTTTACACTACTCTTTCTTGCACACATGTGAAAGTACTTGCGTGCTCCACGATGATCCTCCTTTCCATATGGGAAGCTGAGGCTGTCAACAGACACCTATTATCATCCCACGAAGTTGTGAAAAGAGACCTGCTGTTTCATCAACATCAGTGTGTTTTCTCCTTAAGCATGTGAAGAAAAGGCAGCCTCCATCTTACATGAGCCCTTACATACTCTTTTTGTGGGTCCAACGGAGGGACACGTCTTCAATTGCTGCCTGTTGCATGCAAGTGGAACTGCCACTTGCTTATGTAAATAAACATATTGGTTTATTGCATAAGTCATCTTCCATATCATCTATCATATAGTTTATCGTATGTCATTGGTTTGCATCACATACAACATTGGCTTATGATATATATATGTTTAATCATGGGCTTACCCTGTAGCCATCATCTAACAGGTGTCTGAATACCTATCTGTAGCTCTTTGTGCTTGTACAGGGGTTTGTACACAGGAGCTGCAAGCAAAGGTAAGTCCGGCTGGGAAATTGGAGATAGATGGATTGAGAGAGATGAAGGGAAAAACCCAGCAGATCCAGATCATTCCTTGAATGGCAGAACTAATGAGGACTGGTTTGCTCTGGCTTTGTATCTCCTGAGGTGCGATACACTCGTGTTTGTCACACTGAAGTGCCCTCTACCATGGTACCTTCCAATCTTCCTGTGTCTTCACAGTGAGATGCCTCACTTCCCCTTAGCTCCTCTGCCACGGTGCTGCACTTAGTTTTTTCTGTGCCTTTTAGCTACCGTTGCTTGGCCTAATGACTGGGAATGACCCAGCAGATGCTGTTCTGGAAATGCATGCATGCAAGGTGGCCACCTGTACGTGTCCAGCATGGTCAGCAGCTGCTACCAGCTGAACCTAATCAACTGCCCTTCTCCTCTGCTGGCAACTGAATTAATGACTTTGGGAGCTGCCTTCCATGTTGTGCTGAATGTTGTACAGGTCTGTTGTAAAATCTCACTATTTTAAAAATGACTATGGTGTTCAGTGTGGGTGAAGCTGAACAGACAAGACAGAGACACAGTGTGATGCACGCAAGCTTCATTTCCTCAGGAAGCCAAGCTGAAAAAAAAACAAACAAAAAACTGCCTAGGAAAATTTTCAGCTTGCTGTTAACTATCAAAATGAAGAAGCAGAGTGTGCTAACATGGTGTTGATTCAAACCATCAGATTCAAACCATCAGAATCAATCTCTCAATAGACATGCTGAAAAAAATACTTGAAACACACTGGACTTGTGCACTGCGTGACGTTCCTTTTTAGCTTCTGCATCTGGCCTTGTCATAACAGCCACCAACCCTAAAAATCACCCTCCTTTACCCAAATTCTACAGGATACATAGAATTTAGAAGGAGCATTTTATTTCTGAGGTGTCAGAGAACCTCTTTCTTTAAGGTTGTTTATTCAGAGTGAGTAAATCAAACTAGGTCAGCCTGAATGAGAGTGATGTTCTTCTGAGTGCCCAAGTTCCTGGCGCTCATGGGCTCAGCATCTCTGGAGGACTGCTACTCTGCAAGGTCTCCCACCAACCTTTCCTCTTGGCCTTTTTTCTCACAGAGCTTCTGTCCTGTGACAGACGTATCTACACATGCTTTGCACAGCATTTTTGGATTCATTGATGCAAAAAGATGGAGAATTAAAATATGCGTTTCTTGTATCACTGTTTCTATTGCTGTATAGTTACTATTTTGAAGGCTCTGAAGTTTCTGGAAATGGATTTTTTATTTATTCTGAGAATCAGCCTTCTGGTGTTTATTCACTTGCCATCCACCTTCTGAAGGCCAGTCAGGAACTACAGCTTTTACAAATCATCCCTTGCATTTTGGGTTAATCCAGGCCTTCCTGCACTTTACTTCATTGTTGTAAATGCAGTTTATACAGAATGTGGTTCATCTGCCCTGTGACTAGGAAACGTTAAAAGAAAGCATTCAGTCATAGTTTATGCATCTGGTGATGCAGACTGGGGTTTTTAAAAGAACCCAGAAGAATTAGGCATTCAAATTTCATTAAAATGCTGTGGAAGTGAAGCATATAAACTCTATTAAAAAGCTCAGTCGTTATCTATAGCTCTTGTTTTTTCTCCAGTTTAATTTGTGCATAAGCTTGCTTAGGGGAGAGAAGTGGATGAGGCTGGTTTTGCACACCTTGCCTTCTTGTTAGTGCTGAGGCACATCCTTGCCTTGGAACTTGAGCACACTGTGGGTCTCTCACCTCTTCCATTTTTAGCTGCAGCTTCATGTACTCATCTAAGTACTGATTTTATAATTAAAACTTTATTTTTATAACCATAGAAATGAATGAAGTATCTGATCAATAAAACTGTTGATATAAAGAGTCTGGTGAATATGACATTGAAAATATATTATCCATTTATATATGACATCCTGGAATGATTTGTACTTTTTCACACTCTGAAAAGTTCAGGGAGCCAAAGCTGAATAAAAGTCAGTTCAGAAAATAAAATTGTACTGCAAAATGTAAAAGAATTTGATATATTGCTTTTAAATACAATGCAACGTGACTCAAGCTTCTAATAGAACACAAAAACTTCCTCTATATGCAAGAATCACTAGAGTACAATATGATAAATATAACGAAGAACAAGATGAGAGATCAATTAGATATACAGTCAGATGAAGAAGAGTAAGTAGGGAGCAGAGATGGTTCTGAAGTCAGAAGGGATTGCTGCAGCAGTACAGAATATGCTTGCTGGAGGAAGGAGTTAATCATGCCAGCAATGTTCAGCCCCTATTTATTGCAAGACAGAATTAATGGCTTTCTTGCCTGGTTCTGAAAATAGAAGCCAAATTTAAGTTGTTTCTTGAAGGCAGGTATAATTAGATCATGAAACTTCTGGCTTTTGGGTCTAAATAATAGGAGAAGAATGGCCACACTAAATCAGAACAGGGTACGGTCTCTTAACTGTTTCTTAGGGGTGAGAATAGGATAAGCAAGGAGTGATACGTTCCCGTTTCCAGCTGTGCACAATGCACATGCTACTTAAACTGTAGATTTATGTGCATTATATATTTATTAACCCTTGCTGAATCCTTTCTCTATAGGTTGTTCTAATTATTTATAAACCCACTTATATTTTTGTTAGCCACAACATTCTTGTAGCAATAAACTATTCAGTGTAGCTATGAATTGTATGGGAAAAATATTTGTTTGATTTAAACTGCAATATTTGGTACCTGCTAAGTCTTATGATATGAGAAATCATGAGCAATTGTTCCTTACTTACTATCTATGCTGTTCTCACTTTTATATAGTTATTTCCCTTAGTCATCTCTTTTCCAAGTCAGAAAGTACTTTCATCCATCCTCATACAGTTTTAATAGTATACTGCTATTCATTTATGTTGTCCAGCATATGCCATTCCTACTTCTAATAAACCTTTGGACACGGATCAATCATACCTAGGTGAAGTATTTCGGATGTGGATGCAGTCTGGGTTTATACAGTGGTGTAATATTTTGTCTTTTGATTTTTCATCCCTACATAATGATTTGTAACATATAGTTTGCATTTTCTGTCTGCCAGCAAGCACTGGACAGATGTTTTCAGAGAGGTCTCAACAAGGAGTCCGAGATGCTTCCTGAAGTGATAATAAATTATTTACTTATTGTTTATCACTGTGTATCTGCAGTTATGGTTTTTTTTCCCCCATGTGTATTACTTTGCATCTATCGATATTAAATAATGTCTACACTTTTGTTGCTGAATCACTCTGTTCAGTATAACGTCACCTTTTGAAGTATCGACTGTTCTGAGTAATTTGTATCATCAAATGAACTTTGCCATCTCATTATTAATTCCCTTTTCCACATCATTTATGAGTATACTGGAGAGAACAAGTTCAAGTGCAGATATGTGATCGCTTCTCTCCCATGGTGAAAACAATTTATTACTACACTCCAACACATCATTAATCTACTAAAGAATTTTCATCCTTCTGATAACTTAGTTTCTTTAAGAGCCTTCAGAGAGAGATCTTGTCAAAACACTTTGACTTCTGGAAATCCAAGAACATTATAGCAATCTGCATTCCCAAGCTGGCTGGCTTCTTTAAAGAACTATTAATATAATCAATTTCATCAACCAACAGTAAATTAAAAAGCCCAAATTTAGTCAGGTTTCTTCTTCTGCAAATATTACATTATTTGTATACTAAGAATTATCTACAAGTACTTTCATTATTAGTACCGAGGCTTCTAGCAGTTAGTGACAATTTCTGCAGAAAAGTTATTACTATGCTGCCAGAAACTCCAGAATGAGGTGCAGATTTTCATTGACCCTGAATGGAGCATGGTTTCTTTGCGATAGATGTCTTCTATTTATTTTCCATAAATGTCACAGCCCTGAAGCAACAGCGAGGGAATGAAAGTTACATTTTATCACAGTAGCATTTGCAGAAAAATAAACTGCTAAAGTCCCTATTCATAATGAAACTTGGGCCAGCCATGAGTTCCTAAAAAGCTTACCTGCAGGTGCTTAATTTTTTTTATTTAAAAATTTATATCTGAGCTTTATGAACTTCTGATTAAACTTTTAAAATAAATTAAGGGTGAGAGGATTAGACGGGGAACTGGAAGTGAACCATGGTATCTTTTGCCTCTAGCTCAGCATTTTCAAGGCAACCCAAATGAGATCTGACAAAGTGCAGCGAGCTCTTTTCTTTTTGCTGACCTATGTGTAAGTGGAGTTTGGTCTCTGCCAACTTCTTTGTGTGTGAATGGCCACATCACTATCCCTGCTACTGTAATTAGCACTAATTAGCCCTTTATTGGAATTTAAAATAAATAGGTCATGATTTAATTATCACAGAGACTAAATTATCTGCTTCGATGATGCATCTGGACTAGATGAACAGCCTGCTCCCCCCAGCTCGCCCCTTTTCCACCATTTGACAGAAGTTATGAAGGTATGTTTTAAGTGGCTGATATGGCCAGCTCCCATGTTGCACCCTATTTGAAATTTAAACTATAAAATCCTGTTGAAGGACACTTCCCGAGTGTGAGTTGAATGAAGCTGTGTTTTAGTTTGTCATGGGTCTTAGTTGCTACTGGACAATTCCTTCCTGGCCTCTTTGGAGCTGTGAAGAACTTCAGAGGAATTCCTCATCAGTAGATGTTCAGAGAGGTGCTCCTACTTCTTCAACCCCCAATCTAAACGTCACACCACTCCTTCTCAAGAGAGTGTAGTAACTTGATGTTGTCCCTTGCTTATCATGACTGATGCCGTTTCTGCTGCGTGTTGCACTGTCTTGCTGCCAGAGTATCTTCAGACCTGTAGGTCTACCTAGTAATTTCTCCCGGTCTTCCCTCATTTATATAAGACATCATGGACTAATAGATGTCCTGGGAGGAGAAAGGAAAGTGCACTTTTTTTGAGAAACATTTGATGCAGCTTTGCATCAACACGTGTGCAGTCAGTGGGTGGTGGTGACCACCCTAGCCCTTTCTCTTAGCTTGACTCTGAAACTCCAGCTGGTTCTTCTCTTTTCCCCAAAGCACCTACTGGATTTTCTGTCGTTTCTCCATCTGAGCTTTTCCTCTCCTTCTTATAGAGACTGCAGTGGGCTGGTAAGCCTGATCCTGCTGCAATTCAGAGCACAAAATGGTGTACAGTGCACATGAGGCTTCTGGTCAAAGTGTGATGGCATAGTAATCTGTCATTGGGCTTCTCGGGCGGTGGTCATTACCCAAATGGCCTCTACATTGTGGTAATGGGAAAAATATTGATGGCCTGGATGTCTGTTGCATTGGATTATTTCAAAAGCGATTAGCATTGGCACTAGAGCCAAGGACATGTGATGGACTACTGCACTGCTTTAAAAATCCTACATGTTATGCCAGCAGCATGCAGGTCTTCAGTCTTCAAACACAGATGCATGCCTTCAAACAACACAAACACTAGATGTTATTCTGGAAGTAGAGAGAAGCAGTGTGAATCTGCTTTGCCCATATTTTCAACAAATTATTGACTATTTTAGGTCATTAATAAAAATAAATATTTGGACTTCGTTTTAGAACACCAAAAACCTGCTGGCTCTGTCAATGCAGGCAAAAACTTAAGCTGTCAATATGCAATTCATGAAACAGCTAGAATTTCAGCAATCAAGTACGAGACATTTCTTGTTTCCCATGCTAGATCAGCACTTTCTGGTAGAGATATTTTGTATCATCATGATGCACTCTGTGGAGGTGACTCATTTGTGCATTTTGGAGTTCAGACAGAGTTTGCTAGCTTCTTTTCTCTGTTATCTTCCACATGTTTTTCCTGCATTCATAACATCATGATTCTGCCTACCGCCTGCAAGTGAAACAGCTTCTCATCTACACCTTCCTTACACATAGAGACTTGTAAGTGTATCAGGCTATGGCTGAGAAAGCTAGATTACATGCTACCTGAAAACTATCACTGATTGTTCCAAAATGACCTTGCTTAATTAACAAAGAGGGGTGGGGTTTTTGTGCTGGTCCAACTATTTGACAACCGCTACAGCTTGTAAACATGGGTATAATTACATGGGGCTGAAGATCCCTAATAATGAAGAAGTAGTCCTTCTTCTGTATAGAAATAACTATGTCAGTTCGACTCTGCTAATATCAGCATAACTGCAGTGCACAAAACCAAATGTACCATTTTAACTGTCTTGGTATTGTTAAAATGGGCAGTGTAACGTTTATGTGTATATAAAGCCTTAGAGCAGAGAAATGCTCAGTATGTTCTCCCTTTTGGAAAAGTATCTATTACCTTAGGAAGACTGTAGCCACCTTGACAATGTGAAACTTTGCTCAAACTCTATCAGTTCAATTCTGTCTATGTAGTCAGACATGAAATTGAGTTGCAGTGGCTTAATGGGTTACTGCATGTCAGTGGAGATGAATCTGTGTGCAATCCAGTAGCCCATCACCAACACAAGGCAGAAATCATTAGATCAAACAACTCCATTTCGCAGAGGTTTAAAAGATTATTTTTTTTTCTCGTGTTTGCTTGTAGTCTAAGAATGTGCACACAGTCTGTTACTATGCTGAGCTGAAGACTAAGAAGTTATTAAGTAGTAGTAAGTTGATCTTGTGACTGATCAAATTAGAATTTTGAAATAATTTAACTAGATCAGTTTTAAATAGGTGATTGCGGACTAAAAACTTGTATATAAGAAAACAGTCTGTCCTATATGCCAGTAAAATAAGACCTTTAGTGACTGCATTTGGCTCGCTTGTATACTGATGACTGAATATTTTCAGAGGTAGCTTAGAATCCATGATTTCCATTTGAAATGTTTTCAGATGTGCTTAGGCAGCTTTTTCCCATTTATCCCTAGAATTTCATGTGTGTGCTTGTTTCAAGAAAATTACATGATTTTTTTGGACTTCAGACAATTTTACCTTCATAATGAATCTTCTTTTGTATTTTTCTCAACTGTCACAGATTTACTGACGTGTAAAGAAGTCCCTTTGGAGAGCCAAACCACAACACTATGGAACAGACAGCTACGTTTGGGTTTGATTCTGAGCAAAACCTTTCTCTTTGTTTCATAAGTTTTATTAAAAGAGACAAAAGAATTATTATACAAATGTTAAATGGAT
>VYZV01027792.1:289214-302489 GCA_013401275.1 Pandion haliaetus | reverse complement strand
TTGATGACAATTATGCTTATGGCAAGAACATTACCATCAATTGTAATGCCTGAAAATGTTGTGGGAAGTTCAAGAAACCAAGATCTGACTACACATCATCAGGTAATGCCTCTGGGGTAATGTGTGGAAGAAAAAGAGGGTTCTGCTCTTTCAGAATTAAGAACGATTGTGGTCATATTAAAGTTTCTGTTAGCTTCATCTTAGCTGATACTGAAGACCAGTAAAATTTGCAAGAGAAATTTGAATGTAAATATTGTCAGCATTTTTTCACACTTTTTTATTGTGAAACAGAAACCATTGAATGTAATGAGAAGGAAGTTAAGAAACTCCCTCTCAGGATACCATGAATTTCTTACATGTTGCCACACCCTGTTAGCAATAAACAGATCTCTTAATTGCAGCTAATCTGGATTTCTTGAAATACTGTACTGCAAGCACCCGGCCAAATTCTGTTTAGCAGAAAAGTTCACAGCTGCTGCTTGGATCCAAAAACTTCTGAGGTCAGAATTTTATCATCACTTCTTTAGCTTACTGGCAGATTCTCCCTCTCAGTTTTGAGGGCTGTTGGTGTTTTTTCTTGCTGTAAGAAAAGGAGGAGAGAAAAGAGAAATAAATAACAGCTCTAAACATTGCAGTATTAGCTATAAAGCTGACTTATGATGGCAGTGGAAATTTCCCTATACTTCAGTCCTTGGGGGGAGCAGCATTTAGAGGGTAAGAATACTTCCATAATTATGCTCATTGCTGTTTGGTCTCTTTTCTGAGCCGTGAGCAAAAGCATCAACACTCTTTTCAAATAAGGCAGACCTTGAGACTAATTTCTCAGCAACCTCTAAATAACCTGTTAGTAATAACTTACTTCTGGTTTACCTGAATTGGGTTAGGGTTGACAAGGTGGAGGTAGGATGTTTTGCTGGAAATCTGGCTCCTATGAAGTCAGTTTGCCAGTACATTGTCGAAAGTTTTACCAAGTTGTTTTTAATCTTAATTTTTATGTGACATTTATTTGCATAATTCATTCCTTACTGTAAATTTTATTCCACAGCAACTGCATTGCTTTTTGTAACTATCCTGTGAATGAAGCAAGCCTAAGAATTATTCTTTGCTGGTTTGTTTTTTTTATGTGCGTATTCCTATTTACAGCTAGGGAAGGGCCCAACTGCCCACCTTTTGATAAGTAAAGAATAAAATAATTAAATTCTATCAGGCCTGTCAGACTCAATCTGAGAGAACATGTTATTTTTAGTCCTACTTACTTTTTGGATAAAAGCTGCTTCAAGGGAAAAAGATCAACATATAACCAATATTAAGCCCTTCACAATCCCTAATCTGCTGTGTAATTCATAAATTAATGGATCATGAAAAGACCTTAAAAGAGTGTTATCCATCAGAAATAATACCTTTGTATGTGCAGTGCCTATATCCCAGAAAACCTTGTGTTGAATTTGCCTATCTAGGAGCCTGGAATCCTTTTGAGAAAGGATGAAAGAACCATAAAATAAGTTTATGTTGCTCAGTGCCCAAATGTTATAAATGGCTAACGCAATATGAGCCAAACAGTAAATCTCATCTTTTGCAACATGTATATTTAACAGTCATAAAATCTACTTCGGAGTTTGTTGATATTAGACTTTTGTTTTAGATGCTGCATGCCATATTTCCGAGTTACTTAGACCTCTGAGGAAGGCTAATTTTTCTTCTTAGAACCAAGCGTATAATTTCCAAGGTGACAAGAAATCTCCCACAGAAACTGTAGAATAATAGAATCAAGCAAACACTTGCTATTCAAAATAGGTTTAGCACTACAGTATCTGAAAACCTTATTGTGAGGGTAATAAGCAAAGCATGACCACTCATCAGTCTTTTTTTTTTTCATCCACTTTACAGAGGAAGACATGTGCATATTAGAATAACGTGGGTTTGTTTTGATGCATTTTTTCCAATAACTTATATTGTGATATGCAAATGTATATGTAAATGAAGAAATATGCTTTGCATTTGGGATAAAAGGGGGTCAAGCACTTTTCTAATCTTTGTTAGATTTTCTGGACTGGTCCTCAGGACAGCCCTAAAACTCTTCTCCCCACAGTCAGTTTTAATTTTCCTGTGTGCCTTCATTGCGTGATTGTTAAGGGTGGTCCTTTCTCTGGAAATTTATCAATCTCTGTCCCAGGCCACAAAATGCCTTACAGAGCAAGACTTCGTGCATTCATCATTCTGTGGAGAGCTGGGGTAGGAATCTGAAAACCAGTCGGTTGTGCTTGCAATAACTTCTCATGTGGAGGAAGCGATCTGCTGTGCCTCTGGCTTGCCAGACTCGCCGAGGGGCTGCAAGGTCTCTTGCCCAAGGTATACCCTGTAGCTGGGGTCAAGGTGAGCGCTGACATGAATAAGCGCAGTCAGTCATCATCTGTTGGCCTGGCAGTGAGTCTTGGGCACCGCTAGAGTCCGGAGAGAGCCTTGCCCGTGGATCTTGCTGTGCGAGATCTTCCTAGCTCTGAGGAATGCAGGAGTGTGCCTGGAGCATGGACTGAGCTGGCAAATTGCTCCACCATAGACCTTCTGTTTGTTTATGCTTCATCTCCTGTAGAAATTGAATTGACTGGAAAAAAGTAAGTGCGCGTTCTGTTTTAATAGGACCAAAATCGTAAACTCTACATGAAGGCTTTAAAAACACAAACTTGTGCCATTAAGCTGCTTCTACATGGCCTTTGTGTTCTTGCTGAGTTATTTTCAGAATTGGTTTTGGACAATTTTTTTTCATTTTGGATGATACACAGAGTGCTATGAGGTTGCAACTTGGCTGTCCTCTTATCCAAGTTCAAGTGGGATCAAAATCAGGGAAGGAAACACACACTGCAGTGTTTTCATCACACAGATGCAGCCCTCCTACCCTCCCCACCCCGAGTACAACTGATGCAGCTGAACAATGAGGGCAAGCTCCAGTCATCACAGTGCTTGTGGCAGGATTGGTTTTGACCTCACTGCTCCTCAGGACACTACCTCCTACCCCGCTGCTGTTTAGTAGAAGCTGGCTCTACATTTTGGCATTGACTACCAGTTGGTTTGACCTCTATAGCCCTAGCCTGCTGGCAGCTGACTGCAACCACAGGTCTTTTAATTTGATAAGTAGAAGCGCCACAGTTTTGAAGCTTTCATTTCCTTCACCAAGCCTGAAATAATTTGAGTTAGTTGATTGCCAGGACAAACTTAGATCGTTGTCTGTTATAATGAGTTTTAGGAGATGGGCTCTGATGTGTACTCCATCTGAAAATGCAGTGGTTTTGTTTCATTAGTATAAACTTTGCCATGTGATATGGAAACAATGAATCGTGGGCATCTTGTTCCAAGAGCTGTATTTTTATGGCACAGGTGCCAAGAGCATCAGAGTGTTGCCCTTGGGTTGTGTTTAAATCTAAATAGATAAAACCTAGGTAAGCACTCTATTTATTACGTGTAGATTTAAAGATCTTAAATTTTCGTATTAGTTAGATGTAACTTGCACCAAGGTAAGTTTTAAAACAGAAAGTCATGTTTGGATGCATATTCTACAACATCATTTTTAGTTTATAGTTATTGCCTAACACATTTAATACTTCTGTGCCCTTCAACTCTGTGACACTGTCTCATGGGAAGTAAATGATTAATTCTCTTACTTCATCCCAAAAGGCAAAGGTAGTTTATATCATTCCTTAATTGTACACTTGCATATATAATAAAGTACTGTACTTTTCTGCCTATTCTATATAGTGTCATGCAGAACATAAGACACACTCATAAATATGGAATCTCAGTCAAAATACTTTACAAGTTGTTTCCTATCTTGCATAAAACCTTCCCACAGATACATGAGGAATTCACTCCTGAAAAACTCGAACAGCTGTATGGCACGTCACGCCAAGCTAACAAGTAATCCAGTAAACTGTCACTTTACAGCAACAAAAAGTTTGCCTCCACAAGTAAGGTCAGTATCTTCTGAAGGAAGGGCAGAGTGTTCTAGCTTGCTTTTTGAACAAACTAGCACCGGTATCACTTAGGTCGTGGAGCTGCGTGGCTCTCTGAAGACTCTCAAAAATCTGAAGATTAATATACTTTTGTTTTGTAGGAGCTGCTTATACACTTTCAGCAGAACCTTTTCTTTCTGCCACTTGGCATATGCCGCTGTGACAGTTCTTAGGATTCTTGAAATACAAGGAATAGGCAATGGTAGCATCCTGGTGACCCTTCCCACCTGTCTCACCACTAGCAGTGCTGTTCATATTTACTGCCACAAATTGATGATGTCATGGCCAGAATCCTTTTTACATCCACAGAGCTGTAGGATGTTGTATCCCTATCTGAGGCATTATCATTCCAGCTTTCTTGCTAGTCATGCTTTTGCACCTTCAGTACAAGGCTGGGATTTACAAATAAAGTTAGGGCTTTATTTTACCTGTTGATCATCTGCAGTGTATACATACTGAAGTGATTCAGGCAAAATACAAAGTGACTGAAACTTCTGTCAAAGTCCAAAGTGGAAATGAATATTTGAGGTTTTACACATCCAAGCTTCCCCTGTTTCTCAGTTTTTGGTACTTAGTGTACTTGGCAGCTTTTGGAAGGGTCAGAAAATGCAAAAACTAAAATCCATGGGACCATTTCAGTTTCAATAATCATCTGCCGAACACTGGAAATCTAAAACAACCTGAACAGATCTCAGGACAACCTCTCAACCTGAGAGGAAATGGCTGAGAACTTTGTATGAGTTTAAATATACTTTAGTGATGGTATTGTAATTTGGAGGATGGCCAACGTGATACAGGAGAATAGGAGGCACTGACTGATCAGAGAAGAGTTGTATAAATAATGCATGTTATATGTGCCTGAGTCGTGATAGTGCTTTATGAGCCCACCACAGGAGCAGTGGTTAGCTGGGTGGAGCAGGAGCCATCAAAGAATAAATAAGGTAGCTGGGGCAAATGAAAGTCAAGAAGTTTCTCACATTTACCCACTAAGCCAATCTAAATAAACTCCCAGCAACAAAACAGTTAATGAAAATATTACAACAGCAAGTTTCAGGTTGACCTGATAAAGTTACTTCTGGCAAACAAAGTAGTTGCAGAAATCACTTAACATATCTCCACATGTTGGTGTTGGAACAGAAGAGGACAGGACTCTTGGGGTGGGGCAGTTATGATAGATTGTTCCTCTGCAAAGAGTCTCACCAAAATAAGATTTTAGCCTGACTGTACGGACAGGAATGTCGTCCTTATTCTGCACCCCAATGCAGCAAACCATGTGTCTCCTCTTTCAGGTGACAGACAGGTGTCTAGCAGGCAGATCCCACTGCGTGAAAAAGGCGGGAGGTGTCTGCCCACCACTGGGTCCCAGAGCAAGGAGTGAATGCTTTGCCGCGGTTTACTGGTCTTCATGCCAACCTCTCTCCAGTGATGCACTATTAAAAGTGCAAATCATAAAACTATCAAAGCAGGAACTATAACATGTACTAGAAATGTGACAATTCACACTTCATAATTAAATTGACAGAAAGATTAAAGAAGGCTTGCTTTTATAAAATGAAAATGAGGAGTACAGCATGCTAAGAGGTAATCTGCCTTTTACTAGAAATAAAAGACCTGAAACATGAATTCTTGTGTTTGTACTGGATAAGATCCTATCCAATGCTTATGATGTAATATGTGAATGTTGGATGGAAATAAGATGATTTGCATTTATTGTATGCCACATAATATGATCATCTAAAAAATCTTTCCTTTGTCGTGATTTAAAAGTAGATCATATCATGTCAGGGAAAATATGGAAATAACATATTTTTTGAAAACTAGGTGTGTGCACATATATTATCCTATAATGCTCACAGCTTATGAGAACATAGAAGAGGAGCTACTTATTCTCAAGATGGCCTTAAAGTATTATTTTTTTTGAATGCTCTTTAATAAAATTGGTACTTCCAAAGAATATAATTTAGAAAATTAAGAGTTTTCTAAAACAACCACCAATTCTTTTGGGGCTTCTTTTTTATTTAGTTGAGCATACTTGGATGAGAGTAGAACTTGCCCTCAAAATTGTTAAAACTATGTGTATTTTGGATGGTAAATAACAGCATTTATAAACCATAGTATTTACATTCCTGATCTGTATATATTTGCTCACACGTCTGACTATATTAAAACCAAAAATGACAAAAGAAAACAAAGGAATCACAGAGGCAAAGTATTATCCATATCTGTAGATATACGCCATAAACTTTTTATATAAAATGAGTGGGTTTTTTCCCTAATGCTTGTATTTTTCATGCTTTGTTTTTCTAACTAGGAATGCTTCAGATCAGGATCTCAGTATCTGATGGTGGAATAGCTCCATGAAGAGAGATTGTAAGCAATGCTTCCTAGACTAGTCACGAGCCTGTGGGGCAGAACACTCATTTGGCTAATGAGATAATATCACCATCAGGTCTTAAATAGGAGTCTCCAACATCAGAGGCTTCACCACCATGCTACTTGCTATTAAATCTTTGTGGTCTGTTTGGTGTTTTCCTGAACGTATTAAATCTTTTCTCACCAAGATGTTCTCCAGATCTAGTATGGTCTTGATGATATGATTCATTTGACAGTATTTCCAGATTTCTTAAAAAAACCCAAAACAACAACAACCAAACAAACCCAACTAACTCTAGGCTATTTCAGTAATATATCAGTGTCCCATGTTCACCATCATAATTCTGTTATCCAGTTAAAAACTATGCTTCAAAAAGCATGAAATAGGCTTAAAATGGATGTTAAAGTGAAAAAACTTAAGTCTTTTTCACCTGTTTACTGTTCTTCTTGACCATGCAATTGTATCACATTTTAAGCTTTAACTTTTACACCCATAATAGCTTGAGATGCACTTGATTTTTATTAATGAAAGGTGGGACTTCCTCCTATTCCCTTGTCTCTAGGAATTGTTTCTCTAAGATAACATGATGACCCACTAGAATATTAAGAGAGATAGTGATATTGCTCAAAAGAAAGTGGTACCAAATGATGCGTAGAGGTCTCCTGATGCTACACTGTCATGGTGTCATCGGTGGGAAGTTCTTCACTGAAATAGATTCAAATGAATATTTCTTAATAAAACACAATTGTGATTTTTTGTTAATATTTATTTTATTGCTGAACTTGAAGTTTTGACTGTGTTGCAAATTTTGATCTCGCCAGTTCAATGTAGATAAATATAAATGATACCCTAGAAAAAAGCAATCTTAACTCTCCAAGTAGAGTGATGGGCTCTGAATTGAATGTTACCACTTAGGAATGAGATCTTGGTGATGAATGAATGGTTCTTATGAAAGCATCAGTTTAATGCTCAGCAGCAATAAAAATGTAAATGGAATTTTAGGAATTATTAGAAAAGAAATGGAGAACAAAAGAGACTGAATAAATCCCTACAGAGTTTGTGCCCCCTCTTCTCAAAAAGGATAGTGGAGAACTGGAGAATGTTCAGAGAAAGGAAATAAGAAAAGTATAAAAATACCTTCACACAAAGAATGACTTGTAAGTCTCTTTAGTTTTGAGGAAAAAGAATAGAGACTGGTTGTTCCTTACCTCTTTCCGACAAGACCTAGGTGCCTATGAGCCAGCATGTAAGCAGTTCAAAACTACCTTATGTTTTTCCTTATGCAGTGCATATTTAAGTGTGGAACTTGTTGGTGTGTGTTATGAATGCTGGGAGTTAGCACAGGCTAAAAAACACCACCAATAAATCCATGGAAGAAAATCCCCCTGTGGAAAACTAAATACAGTGATGTAACTGCTGGCACAGGAGATTCAAACACATCTTCTGGGAAAACCATCACTATGTGTTTTCATACTCTTCCCTAGGCATCTGCTGTTGATTACTGTTGCAGACAGGCTCCTGGGCCAGGTAGACCTTTGGTCTCAGTATGACCATTCCTACGATATATAGCAGCACTGGAAGAATTTGTCAGGGGAGGAGCTAGGCTGTTTAGGTAGCTTTACTGAGAGCAGATGATACTTCGTGAGTTTGAAGAGTTTGTGACTGTAGGATAAGCTTATCTGTTCAGATGTTGATGCTTGATATGAACTAAATCTAAAGAACTGAGGATGAACAAGGGCTGAAAGGAAAAATCTATGCTTCTATGCTGCAGGCTGGCTAAACAGAAAACAAACTGGGGGCATGGGCAAGAAAAATGACGTGTGTAAACCTCTCTGAGATAGATAACTGCTGGCTTCAAACTCTCCTGTAGCCTGCGGTGAATGGACATGATTTTAGCCCCCTGCTCTTGATAATCAGGGGCTTTGAAAAAGTGCATAAAGAGTAAAGTCTACATCACTGTGTTTTGATACAAAATGTAAATAAATCATGTCTTTGACTTGCTAGCTGATAAAACTGATAGAGATGCTTGTTTCTCACACCATTCTCTTTTGATGGGTGAGAAAGGCCAGGAGCACGGACGTAGCCATACTGCAGAGCCTCAAGGCCAGTGAATGTGCCCGAGCCTGCTATTTATCAGTGTAGGTGTAACCAGGGTGCCTTTTTAGCCCCTCTCACACAGCTGACCCAAAAGGGAAAAAGTGTAAGTGTACACTTCATTATTTTGCAGAAAAACAATAACCATGGCCCTGGATGATATTAGAGCAGCCCGAAAAGCTTCTGGTGCCCTGCCCTGCAAACCCTATAGACTTCGTGTCCAAACTTATATCACATATGTCCAAGCTTACATCACATATAACTGCACAGGCAGTTGTTCACTTCAAGTGAAGCCCTGGGCTGCTGGGCACAATTATATCAGCATTTGCCTAAGTAAGTTCAACATTTATGTTCCTTAAGAAATGCCAACACTTCATTTTTGTTTTTTTTTCAAATTTAAACAAACCCCTGAAATTTCAAGATTTACTGAGAAATGACATTTGGGAATTGCTTTACTTGAAGTCATCAAAAGAACTGTTATCAAAGACTTCACTGAAATCAAACCAGTTTGTTTTGGCTTTATTATTCTGATTTTCAAGTGATAACACATTTGAAATATTAACTTTCATAGTATATAGTGATTGAAGTGATGAAGTCTGAATGAAATTATTTAACCTTTTAGAAGTAAACCCAAATAATTTTCTTTAAATTTTTTGATGAACTTAATACACTTCTACAGATTGTTGAGTCAGCACTTCCTAATGAAAAGCAGTTCTTCTGGAACTGCTTCAAACAGTCCTTGCAGGATAGAAGACATTTAAAATTCCAGCATGTAGATAAAAACCCTCCTCCTAAAAAAACCCCTTTTACTCTAAAAAGTAAAATTACACAAACCAAACAAATGTTTATGTTTTGTGCCTGCATGTCACACATGAGTGCTTGTGAATATAGTCTAACACATTTGACAGTTCTGCTGCTCTGATTTAGTACTTAATTCTGCTCCCCCTCCCAGATTTTTGCACAATATCTGCTTTCATCTTTACTTAGTAATACTGGCTATAATCTGTGTTATATTCCATCCCATACAGCAATGCTCATAGGAGCATTTTGAAGTTAAAATAATATTCCAGCATTGATTTTATACTCTGCTGTATTACAATAACTCTTTCATCTTTGTTTTTAAATGCTATTTTGAAAACCACAGATACTCAGACTTCATACCTTGCTCGCAAAAGGAACAAAGGCTGAACACTGTTTAGCTCCAAGTGCCAATCAGGACATAACAAGTTAAATAGCAGCCAACACATTGGCAGATGAGTAACACAGAGTGGTTACTAAGCAGTGCCGAGTGCTGTTTGTCCTAGTCTACCTCAGCAGCTTAATGTGTTTACTTATTCATCTGCATCTGTTAGGGTGTAGCCAGTGTCAGTAATGGGTAATTTTCCCAGTAGAGACAAGGTTTTGGGGCTCGTCTTACAACCCCATCCAGACCTGGAGGATATTACAGTGATTAAACTAATTGATTTCAATAGGTGCTAATCACGCAGGCTCTGGCAATACACAGTGATGAAAAACTTCAGTATGCTATGTCCTTCAGATGACAAATGCTTATTGAAGTTCACCCAAATTCTCATATCAAGATGAGAATTTTTTCCATCCCGATTTGGAGATGTATTTGGATTTTCTATAGCTGTACCCCATGCTGAGTGGATTCACTTTATCAGCCCCAATTTGCTACTAGGAAATAACCTGTGGATAAGTCAGGTTCTCAGCACTGTAAGGAAATGTTACTATTTAACACCTATTACAGGATCTGATTAAGCAAATGGAAATTACCTGACAAGTTGCCCCACATGTCTACTTAAATGCTGACTCCAGTGGTAGTATTTACTGTGCCCTAACTGGTAGAGCTGGCTATAGATGTGGCAGCTTGCTTCTTCATGGCTGGGCTTCTATCAAGGTTGGTTTAAACATAGAAAGACTTGCTCCTCCCCTTTTTGTGCCACCAGCAAGGAGGTGGGGAGTGAAGGATGTGAAGAGGAGTATTGTGGTGGGACTGGTAGGGAACCAGGGATCACAGTAGCCTGGAAAGGGGGTGGGGGGTGGGGCAGGACAGAAGCCCAGCCTGATTGCTCCATGCACCAGCCTGTGCTCACCTGCTCCACATCCTTGCCCTGGAGTTTTCTTGCCTCTGAAGAGACACAGTGAGCATCCTCAGGACCATCTCATGAGCTTTCCTCCCTTCCCATCTTCTGTGCAAACAAACCACCTGCAGCTTGTCAGCCTGGGTCCTGTGCCTTACATTGAATATAGCTTTTAAATAAATTACTTACCCACATGCAATCCCCAACTCAGGCTATGTGTGAGAGAAGAGGTCCCCCAGCGATGCTTTATCTTGAGAAAATGCTCAAAAGCATAATGTAGCATTGCTGTTCCCTCTCATTTGGTATAGCCTTTATTTCACTGCAGTTTTCATTTCAGTCTGTGCTGGCAGATGAGGGATGCAATAAGCCTGATTAAATATCCATGATTTATATATCTGCAGCACATTGAGTCCATAATTAAGACAATGGGGGACAGAGGCCCTGGCTGGGATGTACAAATGGAGACCTTCACGTGTCAGACCAGAGAGATGTGTAAGTGAGAGAATAAAAATTAAAACTGAAACAGTATTGATCAGCGTATTGGGTGGTAGCCTCTGTATATTAGTATATTCTTACATATTTTGTAGCCACATCAGAAGAAGGGAGGATTAAGGTGGGCTCTCCAGGAGCTTAAATTTGATTACTTTACTGAATTACAGAGAGATGTTAAACAAGGGGCTGTTGGGAGGAAGATGATTGCAGTATAGGTGCCTGTGGTGGAGCCTGGTATTGTGAATCTGGAAAAAAGAGAATGGGGCCATGGTGAGGACCTGCTGGCACGTCCATGGAAAACTGGGGGAATCGGGAAGATCCTCTGACTGACCCAGTTAAGGGAGAGGAAGAAGAAAATGACCAAGCCAGGTAAGTGAGGGCAAGATTCAAGATGAACAAGAGTTAATTGTGTTGAACGCAGCTGAGAGATCACAGAGGATGGGGAAATAGGAATACTCAGTTTTGGCTCAACACAGTTCGGGAGAGAATAATTTGAAAGCGATGAGAGCAGGAAGCTCATCTTTTACATGTAACAGATGCGTACCAGATTGCAAGTAAAATACATGAATATCTATAAGGTGGATTTGTACACAATGCATATACCATAGATACACTCTATAGCTTTGGGATGAGCCAAAGAAAGAATTCAGGAATATACAAGTTAGGTACCTACAACAGGACAATGTGAAAACAGGCTTACAAAGTAGCCATACATTGTCTGACAGCAACTGAAGTCATCAAAGCAGCATCAAGTGAGTCAGTCCCAGTCCCACAGTAACAGACATCTTAGTTTCCACCCTTGCTGCAGAGGGTGGCCATGGCTTTCACATCAGAAATCACTTACTCCTGGTCTCTTGGCAGTCTTAACAGTGAGGCTGACGTGTGATCCTATCCCTGTCAGATAGTGAGACCCACGTTAATTGGAAATAAATGGAGAAACCAGACAGAGATATAAAAATTAAGTTAAAATGGGTTTAAGATGAATACTTCTCTTCAGCAGTTGAGGAGGAGCTTGGAAAGAGGAGACAGCAGCCTGCTGAGAAATGGGAGGATGTCCTCTGGGTTTTAGGAAGGGGAAAATCTCCAAAGTAATGGTGAGCTGTTGTGTCAGGGAAAGCACAGTATTTTTTTTTTCCCCCCACTATTTTATGAACTGAGGTGCACATCTTGGGTACAAATGGACAGGCAGTTTGGCCGTGATGGACTCCATGGCTGGAGCAGAGCATGGCTGCCTTGTCACCTTTTGAGGGTGAATGGTCCTGTCGGGTTTTGCGTGCTGGCCAGGCTTCTCCTACCAGGTGTGAGGAAGGTTCATCCCTCCCCCGTGGCCAGGCTCATGGTACCATGTGTGCTATGCAGCCCTAAAATTCAGATGGCCAGACTCGGCACTGCACGAGTGACGGCTGTCCTAGGTGCGAGCAGATCCGTAGAAGGAAGAGGACATCAATCACATTGTCATAGGAAGGTATGGGCCCCACAATGCTTCCCGTGACATGGATGCCTTTTGTGCCGATGCTCAGTAACCCCAGCTCAGATATCCCTGGTGCATCTGCGATGACAGCACAACCCTAGATTAGTACAATTTATTTGGGTTTTGCTGTACTGGGGTGTTTCTCCCCTCTGCCCCAGGTGGGCAGGTAGCAGGAGCTGGGAACACCACTGCTGTTGGTGTCCTGTCCTCCTGGCCTCCCTCTGCCCCAGCTGGAGGAGGGGGTGAGCATGGCTTTTAGGGTGCTGAGAGGCCAAGCTTCTTTGTGTAGGGCTTTGGGAGGTGCTGCTGGAAACCAGGCAACAATGCGAGGGATGAAAGGGCAGCAGGGACATCATCTCCACTGGCTCCTCAGGGCTTGGCTGTCCAGTGGCTGAGCCTTCCCTGTGTTACTGGGGACAATGGCCATGGCAGAGAGACCGTGGCCATTTTCCTCTCCTGTTGAGTTGAACATGGTAAGAGCGATGAGTTCCCTTCCCACCGCTCTGCTGCGAGCCACGCAGATGCCCTTCCCTGCAGCATGGAGTGCCTTATTCATTACCATCTTCTTACCTCCACACCTGTTTGATATTACATATTCAGTTTGGAAATACTGTCCTTTTTGTCCCCTTTTACACCATCTGTTGACACAATCCCGTGTGTGTGTCTGGGTAGGATCCAGCTGGCACACGCAGGAGGTGAACGCATTCACATCTCCTGAAATTGCTGATTCAGGGAGGGGAGGCAGTGGGGGGCGAG